>QVTG01000109.1:0-60118 GCA_013305925.1 Geotrichum reessii | reverse complement strand
TTATTATTATTATTATTATTATTATTATTATTATTATTATTATTATTATTATTATTATCATTATCATTATCATTATTATTATTATTGTTATTGTTATTATTGTTATTAATTAAATACGGCAGGCATAGATCACATAGCGGTGGCCGCACCTTGAAAATTTCCATTTTAGTTGCTTCAAGGGCGCCAAAATTTTTACAAATGAAATCTGTGTGTCAAAAAAACCTTACAGGATTATCATCACTCTAGCCGCTATAATTTGAATAAAAAAGCAGGTCGGCGAAACTTTGGCAGGCTGTACTGTTAAGTTGACTATTATTTGAAGAGGTGCGGTAGTGAATCGAAAAGCTCGGCCACTACTTCAAGCCCCTTCATGTACACCAGAGTATTTCAAATTTTGTTTACTACCTTTATAACGAAGCTGGTCTGACGAGCCCAACTACTATTGATTACAATTGTTTATTGATGCTCATGCATAATATTGAAATGTATATTGTTAGGATCCAATGGGATTCCTTGAATGGATCTATGTTTGTTAATAGTTGGTAAGAGGTCGATGAGGATCCCTCCGAAGAGAACTATTGTTATACAGAGAAACCTGTATGTTTGGAACCAATTAGATTCTCTAAATTGTTGATATTCAAACCCAATAAGATTTTGTGTAGCAATCTAGAGAGAGAGCGTTAGTTATTATATAGTACAAGGTTGATAGAGATCCCTCCAAAGTAGATATAGTTAGATAGCGAGGCTGCGTCTAGAAAGCTAGGTACAGACTGCAGCTAGATAGCTTGTTAGAACTTTATTTGAAAAATAAAGTTTAGACTGTTAATAAAAGCCAGTCTTGTCTTAATAATGTGAACTGTTAATACGTATAAGTCAGTTTCATCCTGAAACGTTAATGTTACGTTTTAGTGTCACAAGAACCAAACATTGAGTATTGGCTCTTATGTTTGAATCTTGATTCTTAATTAGTACATTGTCCCCATTTACATAAAATATATTTGAGAAGCTTCAGAGAGTTCCTTCAAATCATCAATAATTTACGTGATTAAAAACCCCCTGACTAGGATTATCTCCTACAACTAACTTATGATACTTGATATTGTTTGATTGTTGTTTCCGGTAGTCTTCTCAGTGTTTATATCCAATTATATTTTTCAATTACATTTAATTCAGTTCTGACAATTTGGTCCTCGTTACAATCTTGTTATATTTTTAGCTCTTTTCTAAGAAATAAATGCTCAGTATCACACTAGAAAAGACGTTCAAATTTTTTTTAAAGTATCACGATAATCACAATTGTTATCCGCTATTTTCGATTTTTTGCTTTAACCCGATTGAAATATTTTTGACATACTTTCAACCAGACTTTTCACAGACATGCGTATGTCGTATATTTGCTTATACAAAAAACTCAAAAATATTTTCTGTAAGGATTCAGAAAATTTTACGAGAAAGACTTTATTGATTGCATTGAAAACTTTTCAAAAGAGTATAAGAAGTTTATCAAAAACTGCAGCAGTATTATAAGTTATTGATTATTTAGATACTTAGATCCGTGATATATCTATTTACACGTAAAAAATATTTTTCCTGTTCTTTAAATAATTTTTTTTTAGCAATGAAATTTAGCCCAACTGAAAATATTGTTGTTCACTCATATGCCAAAAAGGTCTATGAGCGTACCTATAATTTTATATGAAACTTGAAGGTAAATACCTCTCGAGCATTAAATAAATTTAGCGCATAAGTTTCAAACCAACCCTATTTAATTGACTTGAAATAGAGCTTGGGGTTTTCCTAATTTCACTTTTATAAATTCACAAACAATCACCATGTACCTTTTGAGCATTTAATTGAACTTAAGTAAATAGCTCATTTATACGACATCTTAACCTTTTTTTGTTTGTTTTATTTAAGGGCAATTAACAGGTCTTTTTGAAGCAGAGTAAATAGAATGGTTCTTGTTGAAATTTATAGTATTTAATTATAAAAATGTGTCAAATATGCTTCCGTTTCAGGAAATTGATGAGATTTCCTATTGTTGTTTTCACATAAACTTGTATTGACTTTCTTTTTTGTAAACAATTTACATCAGTGGTATACCAATTGATTTTGTAGTTATTTATAATTGTAAAAATTTTTTTTTTTAATATTTGGAAAATGTACCATGCGCTGTCGCAGTTACAATGTCTTTATTTGGCTCATCTTACTTTAATTCATTTTTTTTGATCTTACATTATTGTTCATATTTTTTATTATCTCAGATGCATTTAGTATTGCTGATTAGCCTCTGTTTTTTAAGACCATGTAAAATTTCAAAAGTCTGGGTACTTTGCTTTTTAAATGTCAGGACATATGCACTAATAAAATTTTTGTTCATTTGGTACAATTTTAATCAATTGTCTGCATAGTTTGAAGCTTTTCTTCAGAATAACAAAAAGGCTTACACCCTGTCAGAGACAGATAATAAGTGCTTCAAGTGTTGTTTACTATAAGTTCATATCGTTATTTAAATCTGTCTATAACACATAAAGTACAACAGTTTTATTCTATATTTAAGTTTGCTTTTTTCTCAACTTTTTTTTTTCAGTTTCGATGTATTAATGTGGTTGATTAATTATTTTATTTCTTGAGCAATAGTATCTTGTTTCCTTTTTTATGTTTATTGTCAGTTAAATGCTTTTTATTTCAGTCTTGCAGTTTATTTTCACTTTTTTTTTCTTTTTTTTTTTTTTCTGTCGGTTATACTACAACGTTGACGGTCTTTTTCGTATTTATTCATGAAAAAACTCACACAGCTTATTGATCAACACAGTATTTTTTTAGATAGAAAATCTGTTTATTGTCTTTACAACACATAGTTACATGATTAAACTGATGCTAACATAAAGATAAAAAGACAGTGTTTTTTTCATTAACCATACAAATTATAGGGTTATATATATTTATTTTTGCATTCTGGCGATACACTTAAATTTATTAACTCGCAACTTTACTTGAAATAAAAAAAATTACACTAAACATAATTATAGTGCAATAGCATACTATGGTTGTATGCTAAAAAATAAAAAAAATAAAAATTTATAATTCAATCAATTGTTTCAACTCTCAATAATTTTAAAAATAACAATGGCAAAATCATACGGTTAGTGCTCTTAAAACGCAGTCAACTAACGCATTAAAATGATACCAATATTGTCAAACATTCATTCTATTATTTGACCAATTAAACCTTTTTAATTTTGGGTCTCGAAAAGTTTTTCTCAACAAGATTTGAGTTTACGGATCACAAACTTTAGGCTAAAAAAGCATACAGACGGCAATTAAAAATAAATGGGTTCCTTTCCAAAATAGTTTATTTTTGTCAGAAAAAGTACTACACATTAAACTAAAGTAATATTGGCTAAACACGCTTGTATTCACTAACGTTTGTGACAAAAACTCATATTTCATATACAACCACAAAACATTTATTTTTGGCCCAACCTGACGTGTTAGGTATACTTCAATCTGTCTGATTATGATTACAGAGCCTTCAATACTAATTCATCAGTTTAAATTACCTAAATATCTTCAGTTGTTATTGTAGGTGCCACTTGGACTAGTTTTTTTTTTTTTTTTTTTTTTGAATTTCCATAACAGACCCTCCGTGCATCTCTCAGACCAAGCTGTTGTTAATCAAAACCACCTGGGTACTTCTTGATTTCTCTTTTATATTTTGTTCAGTTTGTTTTAGCATATGCAGTACTTTTGTTTTGTAAAAGCCAAATTTGCAGCGAGCTGTCCTGAATTTTCTCAACAAAGTTTTAAAGCTTTCACACATTCTTAAGGATGGTTTATCATGTACATATACTTAAATCTTCAATTTTTTAATGCACTTATTTCAAAAGAATAAAAGTTAATACTTAATGTCGCTAAAATGTTAGGGGCAAGGTTTTGTCAAGATCGGACTTGCAAACTTTGCTTGCAAATTAAGAATTTCCATCAACAAGAAAGAAATTCATTTGGCTATGAAACAAGTTTACCACCGGGATTTTTTTTCAGGAATGAATTTTTGGTTGTTTCCAGCTTGCAGTAACAACGTTTAGAGAATACGCTCTTGTTTGAATGCTCATATAATCTACGAAAAAAATTTGCTTTGCAACTGAGATACCATCAGCAAAAATTGAAACCATCCTTCTACAAAGTTACTGCTTTGCTGCACTAGAAACATGCTCTATCAAAAGATTTTAAAACGTTTGAACATGTGCGCAGGAAGATACACTACTACAACGCCTTTTTTTGAACAGTATTTCGTGAAATAGTTTCGAAACATGGGCTTTATAGCCGTCAAGAATCAAAATCTGCCACTTTCCTGGCTCTGATGCAGGGAATCTCGTTTAAACCGGACAAGAAATACATTTAAATTTATGAAAAACCGTTTTTTTTGTCGAAATAAAAGCCTGCTTTTGCCCAGGTCCCAGAAACCAGCTTTTTATAAAGTGAATACCCTTGTAGATGTATAAAGTTTGTAAAATCCTACCATCGGCGAAAATACAGTCAGAAAGTAGTTAAATTATTTGAAGATTCATGAAAAAAAATATTGTTATTAGCTTTCTTAGGTGCAATTCGCCACGGACCGTTAACGGTTTCGTCGCATTTGAACCCGCACGCATCTAAGTTTCATACTCGTGAAGGTCCGACATTATACTTCAATTCATAGAAAAATAATCAATTTGAAATTAAGTCAATTAAGTTTTTGTCGTTTTCATGTATTTATGAAATATCAGTAACGCTTTGTCTTGAGCAAACTAGAACTTTTGATTAAGAAATAAAAGCTTTTAGTCATGTCCGTGAGGGCGCGCTTTTTTAGGGATTTTCCAACTGCAACATTTTGGCCGCCATTGCGATAACATCTTTGTTTGTAAAGGCTCATTTCAACTGACATAAAATAATTATCTAATCAAGGAAAATCGATTTTTATAATGGGGTAAGCAATTGCTTCTCGATACTTGCTGTGACGTGTGTCTGTACTTCAGGATAGCGATTTTGAAAAGTGATGTAAGAAACTTGAAATTTCTATCAAAACTAGAAAAAAACTGCTACAGCTTTCAGGTCGTGCTTTTTTAACAAAGCATACATGTTTAAAAGATGGATATCCCTAGAACCAAAACGCGATAAATTTTGGACTGAAATATGTGAAGTTATTAAAGATTGAAACTGGGGTGTGTTTTTTTTTCTTTTTAAAAAGACCAAAAACCCTTTTTTGGGAAGGTCGAAATAAGTTTAGATCGTTGGTGCAGGCCGTTGTAAGTATTTTGTCTATAATAATATGGAGTTACTCTCAAACGACATAAACTTTTCATAGAAAACATGACACACTTCCATTCGAACCTTTGATGGTAGAGAGTCTGATTCTAAAAAAAAAAAAAAAAAAAAAAAAAAAAAAAAAAAATTCAAATCTGGCCAAGCTCAACCTGAATTTTTAATTTTTATTGACTTCATGTAAATCTTAATAATTATCTTGAAAAACAAAATAAAAAATTCATGATACTTAGCCTATTTTTTACTAAGTTGAGCTGTATGTGTTGACAGGACATCAATCCTTCAGTTAAATGATAAAGTTAATGAAATAACAATAAGGTGAATCTAAGAAATCATTTAAATTTGAGTATTTTGAATTTAATCACTATCCTTGTCGTGTTATATTGCTTTTGCATATACGTATACACGTATAAGAAAGTCGTCTTATATTATACATTGTTTGGTGTTATCAGGTTTTAATTAGATAAATAAAAAATCTGTTTCTTGTTCTCACATCACATAGTTACATAATTAAAATAATAATAACAAAGATAAACAATGAAAACATTGAATTTAAAAACCATTTATCTCTATGAAACTTTAAAATTAACATTCTCAGCGCGTCTAGGTGTTTCAGGCATTAGATGGCGTCGAATTCTCTATGAAATAACACATGTGCTACGGGAAACCTGGCATACATAACATCTGGCAGATTGATAACAGAGATTGACACATAGTGAAATCTCAACAAGCTGCTCTAATCAAGTAAATTATCAGCAAATAAGTTGCGGGAGACTTTATTTAAGGAGGTACGTTCCACGGGATGCAGAGAAGCACTCTTCAAAAATATGTTCAACTGTTTCCAGCTGTCCACATTTGCAGTTCCAATCTCTCTCAGATATACATCTCATTTAGAAATACTTCCTAATAGCATCATGATTTGTTTTTAGCTGTAACAGCTTGCTATGAGTATGGCAAAGCACGATTTTCATGAATGATTTCGGTGGGTTTAAGTACTTACTGTCATACGACTCCATTGAGTACAAAAGTGGTATTTGTCAAAGCTCACCTAACTTGTTATAGTCATTTTGCCACTCCGCTCGTGATGTACAGCGCATAGTGCTTTTCAGCTTCTATAATGTTGTACGAGCTTCATTGTCCCGATACTACTTTGGATGTTTCCAAGGTGAACTCTTACTCCAGTAATTGTCATCATCAACGCTTTCCATTCGTTTGACTCTCGCAAGTAATTCATCTAGGTCGCTTTTGAGTAGCTTACTACAATTAACAAGTTATCTAATTCAAGCATCAGAGGCTATGAAAAAGCACTAGAAATTGAGAAAAGCTGATGAGTTTTGCATAGTCCAAAATCAAAAATGATTGACGACTGAATTCATTTTTATATACGTATATATACTTATAATACCACGCAAGAACGATGAAATAATCATCAAAAAAAATTTTAGTTATAATAATTTAAAAAAGCCAATTGATTAAAATATTATAATTTTGGCAAAGTTGCTTTGATTTGTTTTGATTCATAGAAAACAATGTTTAAAAAAAATTGTCAATAAAGGGGTCGAAAATAACAACTTTTTGTTAAAAAAGTTCAAAAATAACCATTTTTCTATTAAGGCTTTTGCAAAATTTAAAGTCCAAATATAATCATTTTTCATATATTAATGTTCAAAAATAGCGCTTTTACAAAATTTAGTTTCAAAAATAATCACTTTTGATAAAAAGTGGTCAGTTTTGAACTTAATTTTTAAAAGGTTGCTAGTTTCGAACTTAAAAGTTGCGAAAGTGAGTATTTTTGACCATTTGTTGTATAAAAGTCGATACTTTTGACAATTAAAATTCGAAAAGTGGTTACTTTTGACATTTTGTTACTGAAATATTGTTATTTCTGACATTTAATCGTACGAAAGTTGTTAGATCTGGCCCTGTTTCACACGAAAGTTGTTATTTTTGAACATCTATTTCTAGAATTTCACTATTTTTGACTTTTTTTTCAAAAATAACATCATTTTTGACCTTTTTACAGAAATATGATTACTTTTGGAGTTTAAAATCAGAAAATGGCTATTTCTGACTTTTTTAAAACACAACGAATTTTTTTCAAAATATGACTTAGAGCATGAGAAATAATACATTTTCATGATAAATGTTTAAAACATCAATTAAATTTGTCTACAAAAACAAAAGTCACATACAGAACTATGCTGACAAGTACTGTCACTATCAGGTCTTTTAGTTAAGTAAATGAACAAAAACTTCTTCATTGTTTTGTCATAAGATAGGTATATAAATAAAATAATAGAGACAGAAATATATATACTTGAAAAAAGACATTGAATTCAAAAAAAGATCATTTAGTTCATAGTAGTGATCTCTCTCAATAAGTAGAAAGTCTGTGTATTGTCTTATAGTATTACATAGTTACATAATTGATATAACTATCAAAGATACACAAAAAAGACATTGAATCAAAAACATTTGTCTCTATGAGACTTCAAAATTAGCATTCTCAGCGCGTCTAGGTGTTTCAGGCATTAGGTGGCGCCAAATTCTCTATGAAATAACACATGTGATGAGGGAAACTTGGGATAGATAACAGGTTTCAATTAAAAGATTTTTTTTTTTCTTTTCTTGACTCTTGTAAAATCTATTATTGAAACAATTGACTCTTGGTTAGCTTTTAATATTTCTATGACTTTTGTTTTCGCAGCTATAATCATAGATTTTCCGGTAAGCGTTGACTTTTAGCTAACTAGCGTTTCATTATTATTCTTATTATGTACTTTGTGTGAATAATTGTTAACGATGACCTTTTTTTTTTTTTTTTGGTGAACAATTAAAGAAAATTTGATCTTTTGTGACACGCTGAAACGTCTACAATGTCACCATACAATCAGAAGGTCAAAAAGCTATATAGGATTGATTGTATTAAAGTAAAAGACAAATTGGATGCTGGGAGGTGCCGGTTAGAGCTTGATGTTTCAAGACTAAAACGACTATTGCATGAACTCAAATAAATTGTTGTTTTTATAATTGTCATTATTATTATTACTACTACAGATGTACTACGTTATATTTAATCTCAAAAGGGGCAGAATCATGAGTGCTATTTTCTCGTGTAGTCGTCAGGATGACCTTAAATCTTTGGTTGATTGAGTGACGAAGGAGAGGAAACGATAAATCAAGGAACTGGTGGAAAGGTTTTGTCTACTCCTTTTGATAAATTTCAACTTTAACCTCCATAATGTCAACTACAAGAATAGTCTGCATTGAAGAACCCTGGATAGGGTAAAGATTTTAGTGACACAGCAACGGGTCCCAATAAGATCATGGGCCTAACCACCTGCGAGTGTGGTTAACGATATGTAAGTGTTTGTGCTTAAATTTTAAATATTTGATCAAGAAAATATATGGCAATAACCAGATAAAGCAAACTGATAATATGTACGAGCACAAATGGTAATAACTATCATTAATCACAAAAAAAAATAATATTTTTAGAAGTGTAATAATCAATAGTATCAAGAATCCCATTCATCTATGATACTTTGATAAAACGCAATGTTAGTATCAGCCAATGTGGACAACGTTTTCTTCATTTCGATTCGCTTGTTTTGTTCAAAAATCTGAACTTCGTTCAATAAAAACTCTTGAAATGAATTATTCGACTTCTCAACATTGACAACCTCATTCTGAAGATTCTGGATTTTTTTCTCGAGATTTGCCACGCGTTCTTTTCTTGCAAGCTCATGATTTATACCTCTTACATCTTCAATTTTTGCACGAAAAAAATTGGTAGTACTATTTCCTGACATTAAGAGGTCTTTTTCATGCTTTGCCTTTATCAGGTAATCTCCCAATGCTTCTAAATCAAGCTGCTTTTGCTCTCGAAGCTTAACCAAAGCTCTCAAAGATGCGACATAGTTTTGCATATCTCTTAATGAAACAACATAATCAGTATCTGTGTTTTCTTTTAAAGAAGCAAAGCTTTGAGAAAGAATATGAGTGCCGCTGGCAAAAGACATAAAAACATTTTCAAGATTTCTTTCAAGACCTGAAAGTTTAATTAAACACTGGGAAAATTCTTCTAGGTCGTTTGATATGTCAAATTGTCGGCGTAGGACTTTAGAAAAAGACTTTTCGACCTGCACAAGATTATCATCAAGTTTGTCAATTCTATCCTTTATCTCTTTTAATTCGTCATCAGGCTTACTAACTTTGACAAAAGCATTTAAAAGAGAGTCCGACAAGCCTTCTAGAACGCCACCGTTGTCTTGTAGAATTTCTTGGTATCGATTGTTCAATGACTTTTTGAAAGCATACCAGTCGGGAGTTTCCAAAAAGCAATGATATATATTTGAACGTTTTAGAATAGGATGGTTCGAAATTCGTTCTAAAAATCTGTTCAATGATCCTGCTCGTTTAAGTGTGAACTCAAGACCAAATCGATCACCCTTAAGATATTCCAGCCTGGCTTTGTCTGGTAAAGGAGGAACTGCCACTGTCGGATTTTCTAAATATAGCATTGTATACAAAAAATGAAAGTCTGAAAACCGACGACGAACATGAAATTTAGTGCTTTCGAATGTTGGGTTGTTGGATTCAGTGGTGATTAGATAAGAAATGTATGCATTTTGGGATCCTTCTTGCTCTTTCTGAGGATCAGTCACACTCAAATGAATAAAACTAGTATCATGAATGACTTTTGAACAAGAAGAACTAGATCCTTGAGATTCATTTAAAGGCATTGAGTCAAAATAGCCATTGTTGCTTGTGGTGTTAGGCACATTGTGAGTTGACATTTGAGGTGGAAAATTGACTGAGGTGTCATTCTCCCAGTAAACTGAAGAAAATTCTTCTGACATTTGATTCAATTATTCTTCAGTTGCTTTATCAATAGCTAGAGTTAAGAATAAAAAGATTATTAAAGTGTAGTGTATTGAAAGTTGAAACGTGGAGATCACTGGAAATTAAAGAGAGTTGAATGATCGCGTAGATTGAAACGTGGGGATTTGGGAGTCATGGGAAATTAAGAAAGTAGGGTTGAACTTATGATGATGTGTCATCTGACATAACCATAGTTCATTTTTAGAACTTAGCACTAAAATAATTTGACAACTTGATGATAATGAATGGCATTAAAGTCAAGAATACGTATAATAAAATCAAATTTTTAGATAGATATAATAGAATTGAATGAGAAGACTTTTTTATTTCAGTTGCTCACATACTATATTAATGACCAGTTTCCACTATAATTTTCAATTCAGACGTCAACTTACCCAGAGTTTGATTGATTAATGATTCATTTCTTCAAGCTGATTGAAAAGCTTTGACAGTTTATGTTTAAAATTTTTATAGTAAGAAATATATATTTGAATGGTTCAATTAACGCAAGTAATACTATATAGATTAAGAAGGGATTGAAATACTTCGAGCCATTGACCACCAAAATGGTTTAAAAACAACAAGTAGGCATCAGATTGAAGTCATATTAAATAAACTATTAAACAATATCTTTCAGCAAATTTAAGAATTTAACGAAATGCAACTATCTAATATAGATTGAGATAATTTGAACTCCTTTGTACTAAGCTTCAAATGTTTTAGTAATTCTGTTGGATCTAATCCACACAAATTGTTTGGATATTGAGACTTAACAAACAGGTTTTTAACAAGCTCTTCAAAACGTCCCCACATATTTTCGCTTGCAAGTCGTCTAACATAAATACCCAAAAATTGTTTAAACTCAATTTCACTATTGGCCATAAGAGCCGCCGAAACCCTGTTTTCTAAATGAGTCGTAGAAAGAGTCCTCTCAAAATCTTCAAACCCTTCCTTCAGTAGACGATTCTTAGTCATTTGTTGTAGATAACAGCCTCGACCTCCAGCATTGAGAAGAGTTTCTTCAGTTGATTGTTGTTCCAATAATTCAATGATTTTTGAGTTGCTTAGTACGCTTAGTGTTCTAACAACTCGTTCTTCAGTACCTGAGGTCAAGCGTAACCGGTGATCAGATATAGAATTCCAATACTGTGAACCGTAAGCCCACCAAGGCTCACTGATTCTTAGCCAATTTTTCATATGATCATCATAAATAAACCCTTCACCATTAGTTAAAGTTATCACTGGCTTACCATTATTAGATACTCCACACAAGGTAACTGTTGGACCTTTAAGAGACCTGTCGTCGCGTTCGCTCATAGAACTGTCAAGAAGAGGAACAATAGAAACAATTTCGCCAACAGCATTTAAGTTGCAGATATCCCATACGTGGACATCACCGCTACTAGTAACTGCCATCAAAAACTGACCTTGGTGTTCTAAAAATGACACTGGAGAGCCTAATACCATTCCGGGTATTATCTTTCGACCTCCCGAGGAGTAGACATAAATGGTTCCATCTTCTGTGGCAACAGCCCAAAAGTATTTCCCGTCTCCTGAGGCAATATGACCATATTTTGGAAGAAAATCAATAAATACTAAAGATCCATTAACACTGACAGAAAGTTTAGTTGGTTCCAGCTCTTTATTAGTTCCATTATGAATTTCCAGAATATAGTCATCCTTTCCAATAGATCCAGTTTTTTTATAAAGAGTTTTAACTTTCGGAACCGTAAGCTTCGCTGAAGACATGTCAGATTTAAATTCTATGATTTGAGGCCTGGCGTAGTAACTTGCATTTTCATATCGTAAATCTTTGTTGTTATTAAACGAATCTTTATAATTATCATTTAAATTCTGCTTTTTATGTCTCACAATTTTTGTAAGAACCCCGCTCACAGGCAAACTTACTGAAGATTCTGAAACTTCAACAGACTCAAAAGCTTTTTGTTGTAGTGCTCTTTGAGATTCGGTTACGGAATCAGGTTCTGTGACTTCAGAAGTTGATACTGTTGACAGTAAAATTGGTGCTACTCGTTTTTTTCCTTCTTTGGTGATAGTGATTTTCTGAACTGATGGTTTTACAGGTGTTTTTTTCCGAATCGAAGATGAATCGATATTGTTGATAGGGAGTGATTTAGGCGGGATTTTAGGTACTGTTGTCGATGTCGGCTTAGATCCCATGATACTATCCAATATCTGTGCATTTTTGGTATCGTCCAAACTTTCAGACTTTTCTTCTAATAGAAGTTGTTGAGTGCTATTTGGGATTTGCATGGTTTCTTTACCACCGCCATATCTCGTCAACTGATTCTCGTTTTCTTCCATAGGGACTACCCAGCCTAGCTCACCCTCTTCAAACATTGCAACCAAAATAGAACCATCTAATGAACATGCAAACAATTTGGTACCATCTGGAGACCATGTCATGTCAGTGATAGCTTTCTCAGCAACATTATATGCTACAAGCAAAGGTCTAGGATTAGATGTATTCCAAATGGCAAGCGTTTTATCCTGACCAGCAGTTGCAAGAACAGTAAGAAAATTGGGAGGCTTTGATGAATCTGTTTTTTTCTGCAATGAAAAGATTCTGGGGCAGAAAGAAACAACCTCACAGGGTGCATCATGACCAATGAGACTGAGATCGCTATCCCAAGTACCTCGGTTTATGATACTGACAGTGGTAACAGGGCCATTAGTAGAATTGGCCGCTGCAACAAAGTTTCCATCCGGAGACCAAGAACAACGGCGGTAGTATGTTGACAAAGGCGAGTTAGTGAATGGTTTTGAAATAGTTGCTTCGATAGAAAATGAAATATCTGATGAAGAGGTGTGATGGTATCTAATAATTCGTACAGTTCTATCATCTGAGGCAGTAGCAAAATATTTGTTTGCAGGATCAAATGTCACACCTTTAATCAATGATTGATGAGCATCAAAAGTTTTTAGTTTCTCAAATGTCACACCATTCCATATAATGATGCTGCTATCCAAGCCAACTGTTACTAAGATACTTGAGTCTGGAGCCCATGCCAAATCTTGAACATCGTTTTCATGGCCAATTAAACGTTTTCTAGCAACCCATGACTCTAAATTGGCTTCAGATCCAAATTCTTGACGAGGTATCCGCGAGTCATCTCTTTCCCATATTAGTACCACACGATCATCAGAGCCTGATGCTAAGTATTTGCCACAGGGTGAAAAGCGCACTACCGTCACGGCACCAGTATGTGTTGCCATTGCGCAAAGCTGACTACCTTTTGAAGATACCGGTTGAGCAGTTCCTGACTTTTTTTGTTTCTTGCTTGATGTGGGGGCTGATTTATAGATAGCATCTGTCGACCAAATTCTTACTTTTCCATCTAATTTTCAAACTACTGTTAAAACTTATAAATAGGAAGCAATCGTAACTAAACATACCTAAACCGCCTGATGCAAGTCGTGTTCCATCAGGGTTGACGCTAACTGTATATATTTCAAATTTTCTATTCTCATCTAATGTTTATGTTAGCTTGCGAAAGAAAAAAAAAGTGATCACAACACATACCTGAGTGAAGAAGCCACGACGGTTTCAGCAAACGCATATCTTTAAAAAAGTGAAATTTCAAAGCAAAAAGTTGGATTATCAATACTGTGATATACCTGGTGAATATATATGAGTTGTGAGAATTAATTTAGTACTTGTGGTAATTGGTAAAGATGCCTTTTTTATTTTTTCATTTTTGGTTTTGTTATTGTTGTAGTTGAACCTTTCAAGTGTTATTCATGATTTTACTTTTGGGAGGTTAGACCAGAAAAAGTTTTTGAATTTTTCTCTAACACCTCTCCAGTCAAAGTGCCACCTTGACCTCTTTTCACGCATCACACGCTATATACAACAGATCTAACATGGATGACCTTACTAATGACTCGGAATCTTCAGGTATGTTTCATATTGTCTGATTTGTGCTCAAAAGTTTCATTTACTAAAAGCTATTTAAGGAGAGTTTTGGATTGACTGGTTTTTAACGACAAAAGGAAATGAGTACTTTTGCGACATTGATCCAGAGTTCATCACGGACAGATTTAACCTAACGGGTCTCAACTCAGAAGTTCCTCGGTTATCACAGGCTATTGACATCATAACTGACAACTTTGAGGATGCACTATCTAACGATGATAGAGAAAAGCTTGAAAAGTCGGCTAGACACTTGTATGGTCTTGTTCATGCAAGATATATTCTCACAAACAGAGGTCTCCAAAAAATGCTTGAGAAATATCGAAACTGTGACTTTGGCCGTTGTCCTAGAGTTCATTGCCAATTGCATCCTTTGCTGCCTATTGGGCTTACTGATATCCCACGCCATAATGCTGTTAAATTGTACTGCGCCAAGTGTGAGGATATTTACTCGCCAAAGCTTTCAAGACATTCTACAATAGATGGTGCATACTTTGGCACTGGTTTTCCAGCTATGTTTTTTCAATTATTTCCTACTATAATTCCTACAAAACCCAAAGACCGATACGTGCCCAAGATCTTTGGCTTCAAGTTACACGACCATGCGAAGCTAGCACGATGGCAAGAAAATAAAAGAGAAGAGATGGAGAAGCGAGTGAGGGAGGGGATAATAGAAAAACCTGAATAAAAAAGTTTCCATTTTTCTCATTTATATCAGTAATCTCTGAATCTGTGGACATTCTATTATAGGTGTTCTGAGTCTTTCGACTCTGTAGTCTTATCATTTGCACGTTCTTACATAGAGAATATTACTTTATAAATATAGCTTTTTCTTTTTTTTCCGTTGAAAACCCTAACATCTCGTGGTGGTCTATTGTGCGCCCCATAATTTACAGCTGATTAAACTTGGCTGGAATTTGTGTATTAAAAATTTTTCTGTTTCTCCCAATTCAGTTCTTCCGACACTTAGCTATCTACTGACAAAGGTTTATCTTAGCACGCCCTATCCGATTTCGATGAAGGAATCTGTTGTAGATGATCCCCCTAGACGAATCGCGGGGCTTGAGTTTGGTGCTCTCAGCCCTGCCGATATTCTTAAGCAATCTGAAGTTGAGGTTTCCTCAAGGGTTCTTTACGACATCACGAAAGGTAGAATTCCAATGGAGCACGGTCCCTTAGATACCAAGCTGGTATGTTTTCTTCACCACTTTCTTCATAACTTTATTGGATTTTAGAAGCTTATTATAGGTTGCTGTTTTTTAGGGTGTTTCCAATAATTTTTCAGAGTGTAAAACCTGTCACGGTAAGCTTGCAACTTGTCAAGGTCATTTCGGTCTCATTAAGCTCGCCTTACCTGCTTTTCACGTCGGTTATTTCAAAGCAGTTATCACAATTCTTCAGAACATTTGTAAAGACTGCTCATCTGTCTTGTTAGACGAACCAACAAAAAGAAAATTCTTGGCCGAGCTTAGACGTCCTGGTGTCGATAATCTTCGACGAATGCAGTTGCTCAAGAAAATTAACGACCAAGCAAAGAAGCAACGAAGATGTCTTCACTGCAATGCTATTAACGGTGTTGTCAAAAAGGTTGGTGCTTTGAAAATAATCCACGATAAGTTTCGTTGGATCGGAAAAAGTAACGTCGAAGAAAAGAATGATTTTGAAAACTCATTTAATGAAGTCAAGAAGGTAAACCCAGATATTGAAAAATTTACCAAGCGAGCAATGGACGATCTTAACCCTTTAAAGGTTTTGCATCTTTTTCAAGAGATCTCGCCTTCTGATTGTGAGCTTTTAGGTATGGACAACACTAGAGGTCGTCCAGAGATGTACTTATGGCGATATGTTCCTGCTCCGCCTGTTTGCATCAGACCTTCTGTTCAACAAGATGGTGCTAGTAACGAAGATGATCTCACAACACAGCTTGCTGAAGTTGCTTTCACAAACTCTATTATCAGAGCTGGCTTAGATAGCGGTATGTCTATTGCAAATCTCATGCGGCAATGGGACTACCTTCAATATTCGCTAGCTTTGTACATTAATGGTGATCTGCCTAGTTGGCCTGGCATTCAAGTCAAAAGTGTAAGAGGTCTTTGTCAGCGCCTCAAGGGTAAGCAGGGTCGTTTTAGAGGTAATCTCTCAGGTAAGAGAGTTGACTTTTCTGGCAGAACCGTTATTTCGCCTGATCCCAATCTTCGAATTGACCAGGTTGCAGTCCCTGATAGAGTTGCGAAGATCTTGACTTATCCAGAAAAGGTTAATCGGTACAATATTGATAAGCTTCGTACTCTTGTTTCAAATGGTGCTCTTAACTATCCTGGTGCTAATTATTTACTCAAAAATAACGAAGAAGTCAGAAGAAATTTACGGTATGGTCGTGTTAATGAACTTGCTGCCAATTTGGCTATTGGCGATGTTGTTGAGCGCCACTTGGAAGATGGTGATGTTGTTCTGTTCAATCGTCAGCCTTCATTACATCGTCTCTCCATTTTATCACATTATGCGAAAATTAGGCCTTGGCGCACATTTCGTCTCAATGAGTGTGTTTGTACTCCCTACAACGCAGACTTCGATGGTGACGAAATGAACTTGCACGTTCCACAAACTGAAGAAGCTCGTGCTGAAGCTATCAATCTCATGGGTGTCAAGAACAACATTATTACCCCCAAGAGTGGTGAGCCTATTATTGCTGCCACTCAGGATTTTATCACAGGTTCTTTTTTAATTTCTAAAAAGGACTCGTTTTTTGACCGTGCCACATTTTGTGAGTTGTGTGCTATGATGTCTGATGGTGATATGCATTTTGATTTGCCTCCTCCAGTTATCGTAAAGCCTCAGAAACTTTGGACTGGTAAGCAAATTTTTAGTCTCCTCATCAAGCCGAACAAGAGCTCGAACGTTGTTCTTAATCTTGATGCTAAAAATAAAACTTTTAAGCCTCCTGCTAAGGGTTTGCCAATGGAGCTTTCACCTAATGATGGCTACTTAGTTATTCGAGGAAGTCAAGTTATTGCCGGCCATATGGACAAGAGTACATTAGGTGATGGTAAAAAGCATAATGTTTTCTACACCATTCTTAGAGATTATGGTCCTGATGAGGCTGCAGCTGCTATGAACAGAATGGCCAAGTTGTGTGCAAGATTTTTGGGTAACAGAGGTTTCTCGATTGGTGTTAGTGATGTTACTCCTGGTAAGGAGCTGAGTGCACAGAAGGACAAGCTTGTTGAGATTGCATATGCTAAGTGTGACGATATGATTGAACAACTACGACTTGGTAAACTTGAAACTCAGCCGGGTTGTAACGAAGAGCAAACTCTTGAAGCTAAGATTGGTGGTGTTCTTTCTAAAGTTAGAGAAGAGGTGGGTGATGTGTGTATTAGCGAACTTGATAAATCTAATGCACCTCTTATCATGGCTACATGTGGTTCTAAAGGTTCCACGGTTAATGTGTCTCAGATGGTAGCAGTTGTCGGTCAACAAATTATTGCGGGTAACCGTGTTCCTGATGGTTTCCAAGACAGATCATTGCCCCATTTTCCCAAGTTTTCTAAGACTCCTCCTTCTAAGGGTTTTGTTAGAAACTCATTTTATTCTGGTCTGACTCCCCCTGAGTTTCTGTTCCATGCTATTTCTGGTCGTGAGGGTTTGGTTGATACTGCGGTTAAGACTGCTGAAACTGGTTATATGTCTAGAAGATTGATGAAATCTTTGGAAGATCTTTCCAGTCAGTATGATCACACTGTCAGAACATCTAGTAACGGTATTGTTCAATTTCTTTATGGTGGTGATGGTCTAGATCCCTTTGACATGGAGGGCGATGCTACTCCTGTTAATTTTGTGAGAATGTGGACTCACGCTTGTAACGTCACTTTCTCTGCTGATGATAAAGGCTTACTTCCTTACGATGTCATTGAACGAGCCAGAGGTATTTTACTTCCTTTAAAAGATGCATATATCAGAAAAGATAATCTTGGTAACGTTATCACTGATTTGAAGTTGCAAGAACTCGATGTTTATGTCGATGTGGACGATCCTCAGAGAGAATTCTATGATTCCGTTCTTAACTTTGTTGTCAAGAAAGCCACCGATCTTGCAAATGCTAGAAAGCGCATGAATATGCTTCCTTTACTTGAGCGTCCTGATGGTGAATATGGTAACATGGACTTTGATGAGTTTGTAAACCAGTATAAACTCACTGCCGTCAATCAAGTGTGGAAGATCACAGAGAGAACTGTTGTTGAGTTCATCAAACAATGTTTGGAAAGATATGCTAAAGCTAAGGTTGAACCTGGTACTGCTGTTGGTGCCATTGGTGCACAGTCTATTGGTGAGCCTGGTACACAAATGACTCTAAAGACTTTCCATTTTGCTGGTGTTGCTTCCATGAATGTTACACTTGGTGTTCCTCGTATTAAGGAAATTATTAACGCTTCTAAAGTCATCAGTACTCCTATTATCACGGCATCTCTTGTCAACGACGATGATGAACGTGCTGCTCGTGTGGTTAAGGGTAGAGTTGAAAAGACACATCTCAAAGACGTGGCTTTCTTTGTGGATGATGTTTACGAAGCTTATCGTGCATATATTCGCATTAAGATTGACTGGAAGACCATTGAGAAACTACAACTGGAACTCAAGCTTGATGATATTTGCAAAGCGATTTCTAAAGCTCCCAAGTTAAAGATTCTTCCTACTGAAATTGCTGCTGTTGGTTCTGACCTAATTCTTGTTACCGTCAGAGATCCTGGTGCTAGTACTGGTGTTGCTAAGGCCCGGGCCTTGTCATGGACTGCCATCTCTACATCTAACAATTATGGATCTGATAGTGATCTTTACTTTAGAGCTCAGATGCTGTGCAGAAACCTGCCCAATATTTGTGTCAAGGGTTTCTCCGAAATTTCTAGAGCAGTTATCAACATTAACGAGAAGAACAACAAAAAAGAACTTTTAGTTGAGGGTTATGGTCTTAAGGATGTCATGACTGTGGATGGTGTCATTGGCTCCAAAACTGTTACAAATCATATTTTAGAAATGAACTCTGTCTTGGGTATTGAAGCAGCAAGATCGAGTATTGTTGGTGAAATTGACTACACTATGTCTTCTCACGGTATGTCTGTTGA
Source organism: Geotrichum reessii (assembly GCA_013305925.1). Lineage (NCBI taxonomy): Eukaryota > Fungi > Ascomycota > Dipodascomycetes > Dipodascales > Dipodascaceae > Geotrichum > Geotrichum reessii. The sequence continues at coordinate 40,876 of QVTG01000109.1, read as the reverse complement.
TCCCCGTCATATTCAGCTACTTGGTGATATGATGACCTTTAAGGGTGAGGTTCTTGGTATTACTAGATTTGGTTTGTCAAAGATGAGAGACAGTGTTTTGCAGTTAGCGAGTTTTGAGAAGACCCCCGATCATTTATTTGATGCGTCAGTATACATGAAAACTGATCAGATTGAGGGTGTCAGTGAGTGTATTATTCTTGGTCAGGGCATGTCTATTGGTACAGGTGCATTTAAGCTGGTGTACCCGTTGCAGTTGACAGATGATGAGGAGAAAAGTGTTGGAAAGAGAAAAATTTTGGGCAAAAAGAAGCTTTTCTTTGAAAGTTTATTCTGATATATATATTAGTATTTGTTTTATATTAGCTATCAATAGATGGAAAGAAAAAAATAATAATAAATACATCTATTGCATTTACATCTAGAAATTTTAAAATAACAATATATATACGTATATACGTATAATTATTTTGAAGAGATTTCCAAAGTAGCGTTATCAGCTTGTATTTTAATGATTTCTTCAATTTAATGTCGCTCAATTTATCTTTTAACTAAATTCGTATGCTGAAGTGAATTTGAGATTTATGTCAAGTAGTAGGTTGATATTAAAAACTTGGGATTGCACGAAAACCTTTACAAGCTGCTGTAATCATAACCTCGTCAGCATGAAAAATGTATTAAAAAATTTAAGGACTTTATTATCGTTCCAATAAACGATCTATACATAATAACTATAATGAAAAATTCACAGAAGCTATTTAAAGGAAAGATAATCTTATTGTCTCTAATAATGATCTGACTTGATTCAGCTATACCCAGGTTGATTGGAACTAGAACCTAACGTTATAGAACAAAAATATAAATAGATTCTTGATATTTATTTTGTGGGTTTGCGACAATGATAATATTTTTTTTTGAAATATATTTTTCTTAATGTAACTATGTGATGTAAGGACAATAAACAGATTTTCTATCTATCTATATTTTCTTTCAAAGAAAAAGTCTCTTGACATTTCGAGGTTTTTTTTTTTTTTTTTTTTTTTTTTTTTTTTTTAGTTTTCTTATCAGTCGTCTTCATTTGACGTGGATTTATCAACATCTGAATATCTTGAGTGTATAATTAAGGTTTAGCAAAACGCGAAAAAAAAAAAGAGTTACGTGTCAAAAATAAACTTTTTTTTTTTGGCGCGCTGTTTACTCAAACGGGTAGAAAAAACACGCTTTGTGTCCGCATAAGGTAGTATTCTGTTGCCAGCCCCCCTACATTAACAAATTTTAGTTTAAAAAAAAATTTTTTTGTTTCTTCAGCTTGCTTGTCCTTTCTTGAAATCCCTCGTCAAAGCCAGAGAAATCGATTAAACAGCATATCGCTCACGCAGGGAAGTCCTGGTTGTTTAATGGTTTACAAAAAAGATCTCGAGCGACATATAAAATGAAGGCGCCTACAGATAACATGTGTGGTAAAACTACTAGTATTTTAGCATTGTACGTCAATAAAAAAAACAAGAAAAAAAAATTAGAAGGAAAAATTTTTCTTGGTGGCAACGTTGATAGTATTAAATTTGTTGCCCTAACCCTTAATTTTTGTCACTATATAAGTAAACGCCAATCCCCTCGAAAAAAAAAATTTGAAAAAAAATAAATATAAAAAGCAACCACGTGATAATCGTACGGCTAATACCCAACATCCAAAAAATTTTTCACACTTTATTATTACGTTTATCACGTTTCTACAGATTTATTTATTTATTTTTTTCAAAATAATTCTTTTTAAATAATTATTTGTGCTATTTGTGTTTTGTCTGTCATAAAAAGAAATCATAATGGAAGCTGCATCTCTGAACTTACCTACTACCGCTGCCCAAGCCAATGCATTCATGACTGCTATGCCTGAATCAAAAGACGCCGTTGTCAAGCAGGAAAAAAATATTAAATCTGAGGCTCAGGATGAGTCTGCTTCAGGAATTGTCCCTACTTTACAGTATGTTACCCTTTTTTTGTCTTTTTTTTTTTTACTATGTTTTCATTAACTCGATAGAAATATCGTGGCTACAGTGAATCTAGATTGCCGTCTGGATTTGAAGACTATTGCGCTGCACGCGAGAAACGCTGAATATAACCCAAAACGTTTTGCGGCTGTCATTATGCGTATTAGAGAACCAAAGACCACAGCTCTCATTTTTGCATCGGGTAAGATGGTTGTAACGGGTGCCAAAAGTGAGGATGACTCGAAGTTGGCATCAAGAAAGTATGCCAGAATTATCCAAAAGCTTGGTTTTAATGCCAAGTTTACCGATTTTAAGATTCAAAACATTGTTGGCAGTTGTGATGTCAAGTTTCCTATTAGATTAGAAGGTCTTGCTTTTAGCCACGGTACTTTCTCGTCTTACGAACCCGAGTTGTTTCCTGGTCTCATTTATAGAATGGTCAAGCCCAAAATTGTGTTGCTTATTTTCGTTTCTGGTAAGATTGTTTTGACTGGTGCAAAACAACGTGAGGAGATTTATGCTGCTTTTGAAGCCATTTATCCCGTCTTGAGTGAGTTCAGAAAGGCCTAAATTAAGGCTATTATGCATCATGGAGTCACATGAAAGAGAGGAATTGCGCGGAGATGTACACGCGTGAGTGAAGCGAACGAGGGGATGAGTTATGAAACATCAAAAAAAAAATATATTTATTAAACTTCTTGTCAAGACCGAGACAAGAGGGAAAAAAAAGTTTTTAAAAAAAGAGAGAAAAAAAAAACTCAGAGATATCAAAAATAGTGGTTGCACAATGAGTCGTCCTCTCTCGCATTATTTTTTTAATGTATATATGCACTAAGATGACCTAATAATAATAATAATAATAAAAAAAATAAAACAAAAAAAAAAAAATAAAAAAAAAATAAAAAAAAAAATAAAAAATAAAAATAAAAATACAAAAATAAAAATAAAAATAAATAAAAAGGTTCAAGATCTCATGAAAAAATGCCAAAGAGCTAGAATCATAAAACCAGTATTACTAACTGTATTCGTGGTTGAAAGGTTTCCAATGTCACACCAACCTTTGACCGGAATGCAACTTAAACACTTGCACCATGAACACTTTGGTCGTGAATCCTGGTCATTAAATATAACAATAAGCAGGGCAAAGTAAGTAATGGCTAAGGAGATTGCGACCAGCCTTAAGGCAGACCAAAAATACCATACTAAAGGCTTATTTTTGTAAAACTTTGTGAGCTGTGTTTTAATGTTTTCAGTGTTGATTTTGGGTTTTTTGTAAGAAGTAGCAATGAGTGTTGACAAGGAAGAAGTTTTCGCAAAAGGAGGAGAAATGGAAGTTAACAAGTCTTCATCATCCTCAGTGTCTATTCTATTTAACTTGCAGCGACATGAAACAAAGCCGGGGTTTCTCAACACAGCCGTGCCTAGCATCAAGCCCATGAAGAAACCCCCGATATGACTAAAGTTGTCTAAGCCAGGCAGTAACCCAATGCCAAAGGAGATGAGAATCTCAACAATGTGGATAACAAGCGCGGTCTTAGGTCTTATGTAGTCTTTCCAGTTGAACAGTAAGTCAAGCAAGTCAAGGGCAATAAGTCCAAACAAACACCCAGAACAGCCTGTATTTGCTATTCCGTTTGGCGAAAAATTACCACCAAGAATAAAGCCAGCAATTCCTGAAGCAAAATAAATAAATGAAAACCTCAAGTGCCCAATCTGGGTTTCTATAGTTCCTCCTAGCTTTATTTGTAATAAAAGATTGAAACCAATATGAACCAAGCCTGAATGCAAGAAAATGGGAGTGATAAATCTCCACCATTGGTTTGGGATGAATTGGTTGTCGCTGGTGAAATCCCTGATACCACCACAAAGTTCAGCAAGGGAACATACAAAAGTGTCGTCTGAGGTTGAGTTGGCACAAGGAAATAACAAGTTTTCATGAAGACTGCCGCTGTGGGGCCGAGTTGTGATTCCCTTAATGTAGTGCATACAAGGAGAAAAAGAAGCGCCCATGTTAATCAATAAGTAACTCGAGGGGCCAAGCATAGGGTTAAATGTAGGTTTTGTTTGAAACGGAGAGCCAGTCAGCACCCACATTTTGATGAATTCTACAATAAAAACAATAATTTGAATACAGGAAATAGTATATACAACTAACGGTCTTTCGTGCCATTTGAGTTTTTGTTTTTTGTGAGGGAGAGCTGGGTGCGGTTTTTCCTTGTTTGAACGCTGTGCTCTTGTTCGTGACGAAGGACGTTTAGGCTCTACATTTATTGGCGGAGGTTTGATTTCTATTGTTCTAACATAAGTTGAGTACTGCTCTTTTCTGGTTTTCATTCTATTTTGATACTTTAGTGGTTTTTCTGGTACCATTGGAGGCTCATCCTTGTTTAGAGATGTCGGTCGCATGTTCATGAAAACTAGTGTAAAGTTAAGAGCTGGAAGGAGAAGATAATGGCGAGCTGGTCATTGAAAAAAAAAAAAAAAAAAAAAAAGAAAAAGAAACAGAGTAGGAGAAGAAATAGAAAAAAAAATGAATAATAAACAAAGATAAATTAAATGTAAATTATTTTGTCTAAAAAAGGGGAAAATGTTTTAATGAATCGTTTTAAGTTGAGTTTTTTTTTTTAAGGTACCGCCGTTTAATTTCTACTTACTTTGTTTCCTATATAATGTAAAGGGGTGTCTGGACATAAACTACGTCACAAGTGTACTCACGTAATACACCCTGGCTATTTCTGCTACCAGGTAACAAAAAAAAAAGGTATATAAGTACATAAAAGGAAAGAAAAGTATGAATAAGATGCTCTTTTCAAAAAAAAGAAAAAAAAATTCATGAAATTTGCTATGAAAAATCAGCATTTAGAAACAATTTTTTTTTTTTTTTTGAAAGGCGTTTAAGAAATTATATTCTCTGAACAACAAATCCCATCTAATAGCTTTTTTGAAAAAAAAAAAAAAGAAAAGAAAATTAAACGAATAAATAAAATCATAAAAAAACTTTATATTGAAAAAAAAAAAAAAGGTTTGTTATGGTTATATTAATTTTATGCAGCTTTGACACATTTACAACTACAGTGCACAAAACATGAAACTTTGATCTGCAGTTGATTGGTCTTTTTCAGGGCATTTACAAAAAACATTAGTAGTAATCTGAGCCGTGTTCGGCAAATAGATAATTTTTTAATCTCACTGAGATTATTTGAATACCATATGTTTGGTCATTAATATATGGTATTACGCGTACAATTCGGTTTTTTTTTTTTTTTTTCTGAAAATAGGTTTAAATGCTAAATCATCATGTACTATCATCATACTACTTACCAATCATCTCATTGTACCTATGTCTGGAGATGATAACAAAAAAAAAGAAAACTAAAAAAAAAATAACTGTTCAGGGAGTTTTAAATACATGATTTCAATTAAATGCAATACGTCTTGTGTAATATTAAAAAAAATTGTTTGATAAATAAAATAAGAAAAATAAGAAAAATAAAATCATCAGTGTTTGGTTCCTTAAACCCTTAAGTTTTTTCGTTTTTTTTACACTAGCTGAAAACAGTTAGTCTAACAGTTTAAAGTCCAGTAATCCTTCTTTAATGCCTGATCATCAAAAGCTGTTGAAATTTGGTCAAACTGCCAAATATCAATATCACTTCTGTTTTCCAGTCCCTTCAGTACTACTGGCACAAACCCATTATCATTGTTATCATTAATAGAAGGATTAGTACCCAGTGAATTGATCAGGCTAGCATCTTGGTTCGCGCTCAATACGTAGCTAGGACTTCCAGTAGAGACGCCGTTAGCATTATTGATATTCGCCAGCGAAGGACTCACCGATGCTCTAAAGTTGGTGCTGCTAGAATTCACAGTGTCTAACGATCCAAATGCGTTGCGGATGGTATGTGGAGCAACTGGCGCTTTGTCCCAAGATGAGTCATATCCAAAGTTCAAAAACTCGCTTCCAAGCGACGGGTCGATATCACTTGTGGGCCGTGGAGTGATATATTGATTGATCTGTCCAACTTTTGCAGTAACATTAGATTTAGTGATTGATAGCTTGAACTTAGAGCTATCTTTACCAATAGCACTTTTTTTACCAACAACAGTTTCAACCTCGTCATCTTCAATACCTAATGTCTCACCCAGACACGTAAGAAAATAACCCATAGGATCTGCTTTGGCAAATTCACTGCGCTTGCGGATTTTCTCAGTCATCAGCTTGTATTTAGCAACCTCTGCGCTTTCCTTCTTAGCTATAGCAGGACTATTAGCAGTAGGAGTGCTACCCTCCACACCAGTTGGTGTTTGGGAAGATGGTACAGGTTGCTGAGGAGTCCTAATGTCTTCAGGTGATGTGGGAGTAGGAGTGGCTGAAGATGGCTTCCGTTTTCTGTTATTAGGTAACTTAAGCTGATCTGGCGTAAGGCCAGGCTTGGCATACTTAGGAACACCAGAAGGAGATAGTGAATCTGAATAGTTCGCAAACAACTTTGGTGAATTGATACTGTTTGTAGCCATTGTTGCCTTTGCTTTCGAAACAGAAGCTCTCTTTTTCTTTGCTGGACCTACAGATGGAGGAGTCGGTTGTTGTTGTTGTTGTTGTTGCGATAAGAGTTTTTGTTCAGCATGTGCCTGGTCATCTCCTGGAGAGGTATTAGCTGTAAAGTTTGACAAAACAGAGTTTTCGGTTTGCTTTGAAAATTTGGAAAGCGTGTTTGCATCCAGGAGATCAGTGGCATTACTATTGCAGTCAGCAGCATTCAAAGGATGTTGAAACTGAGATTGCTGATTTTGCTGTTGTTGTTGTTGTTGTTTTTGTAACATAAGTTGAGCAGCCAGCTGTTGTTGTTTCTTAATTTGAGCTTGTGTTTGTTTCCCCGGTTTTTTAGCAGGAGTTTTCTTAGGAGCTGGAACTGGAGACTTAACAGGCTTTTGTGCCTGTGAAACTTGCTGTACAACTGGTTGTTGAGGTTGTTTGGGTAGTTGTGGTGCAAGTTGTTGTTGTTGCTGTTGTTGTAACTGCTGTTGTTGAAATTGAAGTTGTTGTTGTTGTAATTGCTGTTCTTGAAGCTGTTGCTGTTGTTGTTGCTGCTGCTGTTGCTGCTGCTGTTGCTGCTGCTGTTGCTGCTGTTGCTCCTGTAATTTTTTGTCTCCCATATTCTTCTTTTGAAACTGCGCAGTGATAAAAGAAAAGCATCTTCCAAGCTCTATCCTAGTTTTTTCTGCCATTTCTGGCTCTGTTAAGAATCTTCCATTGCTCAATGCTTCCCACTGTTGCCTAAAAATAGCCTTAATTTGGAACAGCTTGACAACCAATTGCTTGTTCAAGTTGAGCATGAAGTAAATAATCAAATACTGGTCAATTTTTTGGTAACTAGGAAAGGTCATTTTGAGAATATTAGAAGTTTGCAACTTCTGCGTAGGGCTAAGTTTATCTGTAAAATCAGGAAGAGATATGTTCTTTTCAGCCTGAATCTTGAGATTTCTAAGCTGCTCTAATTGTTCCGGAGGAAGATTACCCAAAATATTACGCTGCTTTTGCTGTTGCTGCTGTAGTGGTAGTTGTTGCTGCTGCTGTGGCGGCAGACCTTGCTGCTGTGGATTTATTGAAGGTTGTTGCTGTTGCTGCTGAAGCTGTGGCTGTTGCGGTTGCTGCTGCTGCTGTTGTTGTTGTTGAGGCGGAAGCGAACTGTGCTGTTGAAACGGAGACATTGATGATTGAGAAGATGCCTGTTTTTGTTGGATATTAATCACGTTATGTTTGTTAGCAACAGGTTGTGGTCGCTGTTGATTTATAACTGGTGACAAACGAGGGTTTGTTCCTTCAAACCCCTGTTGCTGATTGCCAACATTAAACAGCTTGTTGTCACTATTTGGATTTTGTGCAGAAAACTGGGGTGAGTTGTTCAAACCGTCATTTACATTAGTTCCAGGACCGCGTTGGTTGTTTCGACCAGAAATCTGCTGAGAAAGACCTTGATTAGAAATCTGAGGGCTTCTGAAGTTTGACTGTTGAGACGCGGTTGAATGATGAGGTTGTTGCGGCTTCTGTTGTTGTTGCGATTGCGGGGTTTGCTGTTGTTGTTGTTGTTGTTGTTGTTGTAGCTGCAACTGTTGTTGTCTTTGCACTTGTTGACGATGAAGATGAACTATGAATGCATAATGGCGCTCGTAAGCTTGTTTAATCAAATTCATATCTTGAAATTTTAATTCCCCTTTATTTTTAAGCTCGTTGATCTGGATCCAAGTGTTTACCTCGGGTGGAAGTCCTGGCATCATTTGCAAAATCTGAGGTGGAATCGTGGATGTCAAAAGTTGTTTTTGCAGTTGCTTTTTGAACTCTGCTTCTTTAAGTGCCATTGGATTATTAGCGTTGGAGGTGTTAGTAGGCTTATTGACATTTGTGTTCGGGCCAGTATTGAGGTTCGAGCCAGCATTTTGAATACTTGAAGCACTGTTAACGGTAATGTTGGGATTATTGGTATTGTTATTACCGTTTAGTTGATTTTGTTTAGCCTCAGCCATCTTCATCAATAGTATTTGTTGTTCCCGGGTCATGTTGCCCGGGTTGTTGATATTAAACTGTTGTTGTGAGGATGGCTGTTGTACAGACTGCTGAGGATTTTGTTGGTTTCCCATAAACTGAGTAGTATTACTTTGATATACTTCAGGTTTCTTGATAGTGGAAGACTGTTGTTGTTGTTGTTGTTGTTGCTGCTGCTGTTGAAACTGTCTGATCTTGTTTTGTTGATTGAAGTTGTCAATACCGTTTGCGTTGTTCGCACTCGGTTGAAACTGATTACCAACATTAATTAAATTACCCCGCTGTTGTTGCTGCTGCTGCTGTTGTGGTTGGCCCATCTGTTGTTGTTGTTGTTGTTGCTGTTGTTGGCGTTGTCTCTGCTGTGCAAATCGAACATCCAGTTGCTTGACGGTCTCTTGAAATTTGGCATGATATTGAGCCTGGTAACGAGAAAAGTAATGATTTGTTAGTCATAGTCTCGAATTTTGCGTTACGAAGTATGATTGTTCCTACCTTTGTACTGGTTGATGTAAAAATATTACTTTCATATTTGCTCGCCACCTGAGGAATTGCCTCAGGCTTCATTTTTGTAATCATAGAAATTCTGCGAATTATTGCGGCGCTGAATAAGACATCTGTTAGTGTTATGTTACAAGAAATAGATAGATGGCTTGACAAAACTTACAGTTGAGCCAAAACAGTTCGGCGTTCATCGATAGTCAAGTCAGGAATGATGTGTCGTTGTTGTTGCTGCTGTTGCTGCTGTTGCTGCTGTTGGAGCTGCTGTAATTGCTGCTGACTTATCTGCTGCCGCTGGAAGTTTCCACCGCCGTCATTATTAGGATTGTTCATGATTGAAGGGATGGTGGTTGTGGAGGTTAATATTAGAAGGTAGAAACAATAATAAAATTGAAAATCAAAAAAAAAAAAAAAATGGTTTGTGGGAAGCTAAGCGTGTAAGAAAAAAAAAAATTTTATTATTTTTTATGTGCGTTTTTTTTTTTTTTTTAGTAGACAAAATGTTGATACTTTTAAAAGGTCCAAACCGTTTGATTTTTCACAGATGACTTTTTTTTTTTCATTCTTGAAAAAAAAGGCATTCATCATTTGTTATTTTATTTTTGGCAGTTTTAAATGGAATATTTAGATCATTTACAGATCCACTTTTATTTTTCTAATTATTATTTGTTCAGAATGCAGGTTATTTTTTCTATTCTGTTTTATTAAATGATGGTACGGTTAACTATACAGCTTACTGGCCAATATCCAAAGTATAATTGTCAATAATTTCACTTGTAGTTAATGCCTGTGCCCTCACCAATGCATCCAAGTCCCCACTTGCAACTTCCAGCCTCAGAAGAACTTTCTGTACCTGCTCTCTGCTTAGTTTCAAAACTTTTCCGCTCCCCTTAACTATACTAGCAATCATAACAATCGCAGATCGTCTCATGATACTTTTGTCTTCACTAGTTTCAAGTAAAAGAATTTGAATAGCACAGTCTAAGCAGTCGTCTAACCGAGACGTCGCCACTGAGGGTGCAGCTTCAAAAAATTGACCAAGGATACTCATGGAAGACATTCGAACGAAGTCATTATCCTCCTCCTTTCCTTGTCGCCGAGATACAACTGTTATGAGCATATCCAAAAGCTTAGCAGATTGTTCATTATTAAAAACTTGACCGTAATTTTCAATAAACTTTAGTATCACTTCACCAATCCTTAGACGCACGTCAAGATCACCATAAACGTCCACATAGGTATCAAGTAACTGGTTTACCACTTTAAATTTGTAGCGGCTAGCCAAAGCTTCAAGGCCTTTGATGGCATTCAGGTATATGAATGAGTCCTTGTCTTTCAGTTTGGAAACATATAAATTGAGAGCTAGCCGAAACTCTACATTTTTATCAAGTGATTCTACTAACGTTTTCAAAAGGTGCATACCATGCGCTTGAATTGGCGGAGAAGGGTCTTCCATAAGTTGAATAGCCTGTATGAATGAGTGCCTGGAACTTTTTTCAGGTAAAGAGTCTGTTTCATTTTCGCTTCTGTCAGACTTGAGCAAAGAGACTTTGGTGCTCGTGCTTTTTGCCAGTGACCTAATTTGCGACGACGTCGAGAACATGAAAATAGTTTTCAAAAGAGGTTTTAGGTCCATAAGTTTTTTAATAGTTCTAGTCTTATTAGTATTTTCACTAACGTCTAGCTCCATCAGAATAGATGAAATCAACGAAAAACATAACTGAATCACTTGACCCTTTTCAGAGCCATCGTTGTTAGTACCATCATCTTCATCGTCTGAATCTTCTTGAATGAAATCATCCTCATCATCTGAATCAGGTTCAATGGTAACCAGATTTTCCAGAGTTTTATGACCAATTTTATTGATTTGGTCTTGCTTTTTCTTAGGTGTAATTGTATTGGAATAGTTTTCAAGTGCAGTTTTTACAACTTCAATAATATCATCTGGAGAGCCAAGTAACTTCTTCTTGCTCTTTTCAATGATACCCTCAAGGACTTTAGTAGCAGTCAAGGCTCGAAACGGATTTTCACTTTCTAGATCATCGTTAGACAACATCCATTCGCTAAGCAGTGATATAAAGTAGATGCTAATATCTGAGTCTTGTAGCAAGTCAAGAATACTTATAAACTTCTTAACTCGAATTTCGATAGCATCAAAAAGTTGTGTCACATTGTTTTCAGAGATTGAATGCTTTTGAAAAGAATCAATCATATCTTCAAGATCTTCATTCTCTTTGGAGAATCGGATTTCAGCACCGCCGTCTGAACTAGATGAAAATTTCCAGTACTTAGAATAATTTCGAATCATCAGGTTTTCTGACATTAATTTAACATAGATACTGGTCTTGGTTTCACTATTTTGAAGAATTGACACTAGAAGTGAAGTCTCCAAATCTGACTTTTTTTTTGCACTGGTAAGAAAACAAACCAGAGTCCATAGAGGCAAGAATAGTGAATCGGTAAATGTGGTCGACAAATCAGCGGAATGAGACTTTGTGACAATCAGATACAAACAGGTCAGTGCCTCTTCAATGTTTTTTTGAGAAACTAGGACCTTTTCAGCTTTACCTAGACTAATGATCAAGGGATTTATCCGTTCCTGAACAACTTTTTTTAGACCCAAATTGATTATTTCTGGACGTTCTGAGTAAAGTGCGGATACGACTTGGAGTGTAGGAATTACGAGGTTTCCAGTGGGTGATGCAATAATTTTAAGTAATTGAGTGCCAATTTTAGTACTATAGACGTCAATAGGCACATTTTTGGGGACGCTTTTTAAAATTTTAGTAGCGCGATCGAGATCTGCCAGTTGAATGTCATCTTTTTCTCGGGCGCCAGATACAAATTCAAGTAATGCTTTGACGCCATCTGATCGCTGTAATGGTATTATTGCAAGAGAGTGGGAAATCCCTGCAATAAACCAAGCTGGAGTTTTAGGTCTGATCAAAGAAGTCAAATGAAGATATAAGGAGTAAGAGTCGATTTGTTTTTGAATGAAGTTATAATTAACAATACCAGTCGAACGCTGATCTTTTGAGAGAGATGTGTTAAAAGCGATGACAGCTGCGGCACTCAAAAAATCGACAGTGTAAGGTCCAAGTAGTATAAGATCCCGAACATCACCTTTTATAGAAAAAATCTTTACTAATGTTACGAGTATTTCGTTCAAGATAAACAATGATTCAGACGTCAAATCAACAGATTGCGAGGCATCATTATTGGTAGTTGCAAGGCTTAATTGCTTTGTCCGCAAGCCAATAGGAACACCCACACCTCTGGGTAAACAAGGTTGAATTCCTTCAATCACCAGATATGAAACAAGAGCATTGAATATTTTTAAATCATAAAGCGAAATTGAAATTAACTCGTCCTGCTTATCCTGCTTGTTTTGTGTTAATTCTTGAATTTTGAGCAGACTCATAAGATAAAAACGGACAACAGCAAGTTTTTTATTTTCAGTATTTATAAGCGCCAAATCATCTTTTGGTATACTTTCGTAGACTTTCAAAATGCGTTCTTCGTGGGAAAAGAATTTTTTGGTTGGTTTGTTCAAATCGATTTTTGCGTCTTTTGGCTTTAAGTCACTACTGAGATCTGATAGTATTGATTGGAGCTTTTCAAAAAGCAAATCAATAGGAGCTGTATATTTTAGCTTGTTTTCATATTTCATTATTATTATATTTGAAGAAGTGGACTTGCAAAATTTATATTAGGAAATTTGACAATAAGAGATGAAATTTGAAATCCAGTCTTGTGGCGATCAAGATGTTGGGAGGTTGAAAAATAATTAAAAAAAAAAAAAAACTTCAACTTAAAAAAATTTTCCTCCTTGAACATCTCATCATCGATACTTGCTACTGACAATATACACACATACATATATATAGACATGCCGAAATTACTTACCGAAGAGAATGTTGATGACATCATCTACTGCGCTCGTGCTGGTGAGCTTGAAGATCTTACAGAACTCACACAGAGCCTCGTTCGTGATGAAGTTTTAGAACTAAGAGATGCTTTAAACAACACCCCTTTACACATGGCTTCAGCCAATGGTCACTTAGGTGAGTTAAAGTTGGGTTTTTTTTTTATTTGTAAAAGCAAACAGTTAAACTAACTTAATAGCCTGTGTTAATTTACTTCTCAATCTTTTCAAACAATTTGATCTCACGGAGTTAGTCAATGCAGTCAACGACTCTAAAAACACAGCTTTGCACTGGGCTATTCTGAACGGACACCTGGATGTGGTGAAGGCTCTCTGCGAACACAATGCCGATCCATTTATTAAGAACGAGGGTGGTCATGATAGTTTCTACGAGGCGGAGTTAAATCAAAAGGAAGAGATCATTGATTATCTCTTGGTAAAGTACGAGGTTGAACCTGAGGACGATGACGAAGAAGACGTTCAAACATCAGCCTCTAGTAGCTAATACTAATAATTATACAAAGCAACAGTCTTAAATCATTATCTATTTATAATCCGAGAGTATCTTTCACATTTTGGCGAACAATCTTGTTAAACTGTTCTCTGTCGTCTCTCCACATTTTCTATTTATCACACTGTTAGTTGTATCATAATAAATAAATTTTTCTTTTCTACTTACGCTAGCGTCAATATTGGCACCGCTCTCATCGTTCGGTTCAGCAAGCATACTCATCACACTGATAAGAATCTTTTCAACGCTTTGAATAGGACTCCATCTTTCGGAAGCATGTTCGTACATGTTGGGATCGTCACCAGGAGGATGTAAAATAGAGATGCAAACGGTACCGTCTTTGTAAATATTAGGATGGAAAATGTTACTTGTGAATTTCATCTTGGGCGGGCTCAAAGGGTAGTCTGAGGGAAACGACAAGGTTGCGGCAAATAGTCCGCCATCATATGGAGTGTCTTCCGGACCTTGTATCAAGCATTCCCACTCAAAAAAGTTGTCTTCATCAATGGGGCCAGCCGAAATGCCCTCAGGGGGATCTTGAATCAACGACTTATACTCAGACATGAGACGTCTTTGAGCAGTGGAGACTGTGTTGCCTTTTCTTGCGCTCATGATAAACTTGCTGTTTTTTTATAATATTGTCTCAAAGTTGTTTGTGGGAGATTTAATTTGATAATGTTTGAACCTAGATAAAAGAAAAAGGAGTGTAAGGAAAGGGAAGCTGAAATTGCATTTTTAACCATCTTGGCCCTTTTGGAGCCAAATAATATGAGGTAGCCATAACAATGAGTTTTAAGGTCACCTGATTTAACTATCAATTTAAGACTTGGTAGTTGAATTTTAACCACTGTTGTTGGATCTTTTTTCGTCCCAGTGAACAACATGAAAACCCCGATAAAATCATGATTTCTCTTTAAAGTCCTTCATTCAAACTACACATTCGATAATGACCACACCAAACCAGTCTCAATTTTCGCCAAAGACTTTTCCTCATCTTCTTAAGCGCTCAAAGCTATTTATTAGTCCATACAGACTTGATTTTTTGCTTTCTAAAAATGATATATCTTCCAGCGCATTCTATACTCGAATTAACCAAGCAGCAGAAGTGATATTCGGGTCCAGTTGCAGAGACCTCAAGTTTCCAGTAAAAACACTGAGCACGGCAATGATTCTAGCTCAGCACTACTATATTTTTAACGGCAATAATATTTTGTCTACAAACTTGGAGATTACTAGCACATGTCTGCTTGTCGCCAGCAAAATCGAAGATACTCCGAAGAAAAGCAAAGACATTATTGCTTGTCTTTATCATAATTTCAAGTACTCTACAGCAAAGCTAGAAGAAATCAGAATGCATGTTCTTCATATTGAAAGAGCAGTTTTAGAAACTTTGGGGTTTGACTTTCGACAGACTTCGCCGCAGTATTATGTGATTAAAATAAGCAAAGAATTAAATTTGAAAAAAGAGGTTGCCAAGCTAGCGTGGGATATATCTATTGATGCATTTTCAAGTCTCGTTTATCTATATATTCCATCACACACTGTTGCATTAGCTTGTATTATATTGGCTTCTAAGCTAAGTGGAGACGAATCGATTTTCCCTTTAAATTCTGAGAGCTTTGAGTCGACGCGTTACAAGACAAACCTTGCGCTGCTTGAGTTTATTGATCTCTACCTGAATCGGCCTGCAAATACATTACGACTGGTAATAGACGAAAAATACAAGGAAATTTATTATGATACTCTTTTGGTCTTCAAAGATGATATTTCTCGAGCCGTTGAAAACTTTCAAATGTCACACAATGTTGATAAAAATGGTAGAAGTTCAGAACTGGCCATTAGATCAACCAAACTTTCTAACGATGGTGCTGTTCGATACGTCCTGGGCTGGGATTAGCCGTGCAGTCTTTCTTTGGTCTACTTATTTTGATTAATTTCTGATATATGAATAGAAAATCTGTTTATTGTCCTTACATGACATAGTTACATAAGTAAAATAATAACAACAAAGATATGCAAATAAGATAATGAATTCAAAAACATTTGTCTCTATGAGACGTTGAAGCGTTCTCAGCGCGCTTTAGGTGTTTCAGGCATTTTATGGCGCCGAATTCTTCATGAAATAACATATGTGCTACGGGAAACCTGAGGTACCTAACACCTGGTAGATTGATAACAGAGATTGACACACAGTGAAATCTCAACAAGCTGCTCTAATCAAGTAAATTATCAGCAAATAAGTTGCGGGAGACTTTATTTAAGGAGGTACGTTCCACGGGATGCAGAGAAGCACTCTTCAAAAATATGTTCAACTGTTTCCAGCTGTCCACATTTGCAGTTCCAATCTCTCTCAGATATACACGTCATTTGTAAATACTTCCCAAAAGCACAATGATCTGTTTGTAGCTGTAACAGCTTGCTATGAATATGGCAAAGCACGATTTTCATGAATAGTTTCAGTGGATTGGAGTACTTACTATCACACAACTCCATTGAGTACAAGAGTAGTATTGTCAAAGTTCACTTAACTTGTCATAGTCTTTTTGCCATTCAGTCCGTAATGTACAGCGCATAGTACTTTTCAGCTTCTGCAATGTCGTACAAGCTTTATTGTCCCAATAATACTTTGGATGTTTCCAAGGTGAACTCTTACTCCAGTACTTGTCATCATCAATGCTTTCCATTCGTTTGACTCTCACAAGTAATTCATCTAGGTCGCTTTTAAGTAGCTTACTACAATTAACAAGTTATCTAACTCAAGCATCATAGGCTATGAGCAAGCACTAAAAATTAAGGAAAGCTGATGAGTTTTGCATAGTCCAAAATCAAAAATGATTTACGATTGAATTCGTTTATATATATATACGTATATATACTTATAATACCACTCAAAAACGATGGAATAATCATTGAAAAAAAAATTTGATTATAATAATGTAAAAAAACAATTGATTAAAATACTATGATTTTGGCAAGGTTGCGTTAATTCGTTTTGATTCATGAAAAACAATGTTTAAAATAATTGTCAATAAATGGGGTCAAAAATAACTACTTTTTGTCATAAAAGTTCAAAAGTAACTATTTTTCTATCGTGGTTTTTGCAAAATTCAAAGTCCAAATATAATCATTTTTTATACATTAATGTTCAAAAGTAGCGCTTTTACAAAATTTAATTTCAAAAATAACCACTTTTAATAAAAAGTGGTCAATTTTGAACTTGATTTTCAAAATTTCACTAGTTTTGAACTTAAAAGTTGCGAAAGTGATTACTTTTGACTATTTGTTGTGTAAAAGTCGATATTTTTGACAATTAAAATTTAGGAAGTAGTTACTTTCGACATTTTGTTACTGAAATATTGTTATTTCTGACATTTAATCATACGAAAGTTGTTATATATGGCCCTCTTTTACACAAAAGTTGTTACCTTTGAACATTTATTTCTAGATTTTCACCATTTTTGACCTTCTTTTTAGAGAAACTGTTATTTTTGGCCTTTTTACAGAAATATGATTACTTTTGGAGTTTAAAATCAGAAAATAGCTATTTCTGACTTTTTTTAAACGCAATGAATATTTTTTAAAATTATGACTTAGAGCATGAGAAATAATACATTTTCATGACAAATATTCAAAACATCAATCAAATTTGTCTACAAATCCAAGAGTCACATACAGAACTGTCCTTACAAATACTGTTAGATAGAAAATCCGCCTATTGCCCTTACATCTTAGATAGATAGAAAATATGTTTATTGTCCTTACATCACATAGTTATATAATTAAAATAATAATAACAAAGACATACAAAAAAGATATTAAATTCAAAAAAAAACATTTGTCTTTATGAGGCTTTAAAATTAGCGTTCCCAGCGCGCTTTAGGTGTTTCAGGCATTCGATGACGCAGAATTCTCCATGAAATAACACATGTGCTACAGGAAACCTGGGATATATAAAACCTGCCGGATTGATAACAGAGATTGAAACACTGTAAAACCTTAACAAGCTCTAATCAAGCAAACCATCAGCAAAGAAGTTGCGTTTTGATATATATTGAATACAAATTTATATTATAAATGACTCGTAATATTTGTACATATTTCTTCTCATCACGTCAGTCTTTTGAAGCTTTTCTAGCAAATCTTTGGCTGGAACGGACAATGTTGGTGTTTTTCCTGTCATTTTTTTGCAATGGATTTGATATTTGACCAAGAAGAACATGCAATTATAGCTTTCTGGTTCAACTTCGTAAAGCTCAGTAATTGAGTCGACTTGCTTTGACGCAAGATCAAAAAATTCATCAGACGTCAAGTCAGGCACTAGGTCATTTGCTGCTATCAACAGCCATTGATGATACAACCATGCAGACTGATCATCAGGGTCAGTGTAGATTGCTTGAATTGCATATTCCAGCTCGGAACTTAAAGTGATCCGTCTCTCAGGATGTTCAGCAGACTCCAAATACACCGGGAGTAGTTTGGTGCGGTTGTGCCAGGCGGAGTAGTTAGAAAAGTTTTCATTGATCTTCTTAGTCGTGTAATTAAACTCTTCTGTGGTTAGTGAGGAAGATGTAGAGTTTTCTAGCTTTTGAATGACAAATCGTCTATAATGCCACCCATGAACTAGACTCAAGAGTTAATGATCTGAGAAACAAGAATAAAAAAAAAAAAGCACGTTACACATACAGTTACGGGAGTCCTTTTCTAATAGGTAGTTAACGAGACCCAATTCTTGTTTCCAATCTGCCGTAGAGTCAAGCTCTAAACACCATCTCCTGTGGTTCCAAAGCCAGTATACCTTGGGAAAACTTTTGAATTTCGTCTGCACAAAGTACAGGTCACCCAAGAGAAGTTTCTTTT
Organism: Geotrichum reessii; assembly: GCA_013305925.1. NCBI lineage: Eukaryota > Fungi > Ascomycota > Dipodascomycetes > Dipodascales > Dipodascaceae > Geotrichum > Geotrichum reessii. The sequence continues at coordinate 22,556 of QVTG01000109.1, read as the reverse complement.
GTTCCTCAAGACTATAGTATGTTAACAATAAACATGGACATTAATGGCACTTATAAATTAATAAGATTTTTGTTTGACATACCTTTTTCCTTTGAGTATGTGAGTCAGTATCTCTCGCCTCATGTTCCAGACAGTGTAGTTCTCTGGGTTTCTGTCAAGTAGGTCTGTGGTCACCTTCAGCGCACTTTCATCAAAAACATCATTTTTTCTCTTTGAATTAACAAAAAAAAAACAGTTAGTTGTTTGTTATTATTCTGTGGATGTGTTTTTGTCATTCATTATGGCAAGTAATGCTAATATATTAACATCCAGTTCATACATTATTGAAAGCCTGGCCCATTAGATTTTGGTATTCCTTGATCAATGGTGCATCATGATTGTGTTTCTTGGTGATCAGTTCCTGAGTTGTTTTAATTCTTTTCACACTATGCTTCTATAGATATTCATACAATTGGCGGTTAATACAAGTAAAAATTGATGGAAATTTTTGTTTGGAGCATACCATTGTGAAAGATTTTATATCCTGTTGGTAGATGGGGCAATCACGAAGAGCTTTAGGAGTAACAGTTTTTTGTTGATTTATTTTCTGTTGTTTTTTTTTTTTTTGACTTTTTCCACCTTCAAAACTTCAAGATTTCCAATCATAGAATTTTCTGATCCAGACCAAACGAAATCCTGTAAAGTGTTTCTCAAACAACAACAACAATTACCAAATAAATAAAATTATTGTAAACAACAATGTCCACTGCGCCAACTAGATCAAAAGTTTCACTCAAGGGCTCATCCAAAATTGTTGCCGAATTTTTTGAGTACAGTATAAACAGTATTCTCTACCAACGTGGAATTTACCCACCAGAGGACTTTCAGTTGGTAAAAAAATACAATCTAAATGTTCTCATTACGATAGATGCAGAGGTCAAAAGCTATATTCGTAAGATAATAAGTCAACTTCACAAATGGCTTGTCAACGGCAAAATCTCAAAGCTGGTAGTTGCAATTATCTCCAAAGCTTCGGGTGAAGTGATAGAGCTGTGGCAGTTTGATGTGAGTGTGTTACAACAACAGTCAGGGTCATCAGATATCGTTTCTTCTGCTGTGAATGAGTCAGGAAAGCCGTTGGAACAAACTCAGAAGGAAATTCAAGCTATCATTCGCCAGATTACCGCGTCAATCACATTTTTACCGGTGCTGGACGCTGGTCAGTGCACATTTAATGTTCAGGTTTATGCGGATGCATCTGCGCAGGTTCCTGCCGAGTGGGCTGACAGCGACGCAAAGGAAATTAAAAACGGTGAGCAGGTTCAGTTAAGAAGTTTCAGTACAGATAATTACGAAGTGAGTACACTGGTAGCATATAAACTTGGAGTAGATGAAAATTAAATTGTTCACCACGATTCAATTTTAAATGAAATTTGAATTATTCACAGATATAGAAATATATTAGTCGACTTTGATATCATTTATTTATTATTTCCCTTGTGTGTGTGTTTTTTTTGTTTGCTTTTGTCTTTTCACCACTTTTTTAGTTCATGGGTTGGCCTAGCGCTTCCATTTTGGCGCGAACTGCCCCAAGTCTCCTACTGAGGCTTTCCAAGATGTTTTTGACAGTCTCTGTGTCTTCTTCATCAAGTGTCTCACTGTCTGGTTCAAGAAGTGCTTCAAGCATCCAGATGGCTGTTCCATATGAAAGTTGACAGCCATCTAAGTCTTCATTGTTTAGTTCGTTTTTTGCAGCATCCTTTGATAGTTCCATAGCACGGTCGAAAATCAGCTTTTCAGCCGTGAAAGTTGAAGGAATGTTTTTAGCAATTTTTTGCACACGTTGTGCTTTTTCTAAACATTCATTGAACTTTTCTCTGACCCATTGCACTGTGTCAATTAACTTGGCAGACGCTGGTGTCTCAGTTTCTGGTTTCCACCAGTTTTTAGCCTGGTCCATTGCTTTTGAAAGAAGCGACAATGTTTTAACGTACAAGACAACCGCCTGTTGGGCAAGTTCTACTAAAGCGTCGGGAGTAATGCTATAAATATCCTCATGACTGTTCGTCTTATCTGGTAGTGTCTGTGAATACTTGACCTCAGCAAAAATACTGATAACCTTAGCCTTAGTAGCCAAGCTTTCAAGTCTTTTAATAATTTTTCTTTCATCGTAGTCCACAGATTGGGGCATGTAACGTTGAGAAAACATGGGAGGAGAAGACTGACAGGTCTCGCCATACTCATTCACTTTGGTTCCCAACAGGCGGTGAGACGCCATTGTGAGTGCCCGCAGAAGCGCATTTGATGGTGAAGATCCGTAGGAAATAGAATTTCTTCGATTATTGCTATCAAGAGAAGATGGCCGGCTACTAGCGCTTGACCGCCGGCGTCTGCTGCTGCTACTGCTGCTAGATGATGGATGGCGATCTTTAGGTGAGTATGAAATTTCATCGGCAATAGTATTGATTTCTACTGTTCTTTTTTCAACCACAACATAATCAGAATCGTTACCATAGTTAGCTATAGAAGTCCTATCAGAGGCTTTTTTGAACTGGTTATGCGAGTGTTGTTGAGGCGACAGGGGTTGTTGGGGATATTGATATTGTTGTTGCTTATTGTTTTGGACTATCCAGGAAGCTCCCGGTGAAGGTGAGGGCTCAAGAGATGAATGCTTGAATTGTTTGTGATTACTTTGTGATAATGGTGATAAGGGCACCGACCCCATCTCAACCGAAGGGATGATGGGTAATCCGCCTCGCTCTTGCTTGAGCTGGTGATATGAGACTCCCGTTGTTGTTTGAGATTTTTCAAGCTGAATATACTCAGAAATGTACATGTCGCCGTCAAGTTTGGGCCCATCCAGTGCCTTGTTGACAGTTTGAATGGATTTATTGATAACCGAATCATTAAAAAATTCTGTAAACCCCATCCTATCGACGGGCTTGTTTTTTAGAAGCCCTCGTATCAATTTCTTGACATCATCCGACACACCTTCAGGGAACTTGATATGATCATTGGCCTTTTCAATGTTGGCAAGCAAGTTAACATGATTTCGTGCCGAGAATGGTGGCTTTCCAGCAATCATTTCATAGAAGACGGCACCGACAGACCACAGGTCAGCCTTTGCATTATACTTCTCATATCGCAGAATTTCTGGTGCCATGTATAACGGAGATCCACATAATGTTTCTGCTAAGGAACTACTAGGCAGAAAACGTGCAAATCCAAAGTCAGCAAGCTTTAGAACTGGTAGTTCCCAGCAGCCCTTGAAGCCACGAGCGGTTGCTTCTGCTTCGCTCTTGCTGGGAACGCAAAGAAGAAGATTCTGCGGTTTAATGTCACGATGTACTAGTTGGTTGGCACGCAAAAACTCCATGGCACTTGCCAATTGTTGGACAAAGTGCCTGGCGAGATCCTCATGCAATGCGTTGGTTTCGGCATTACTGGGATACCGCGAAAACAGATCTGCAACTAGCGGTATCGACTGGGATATTTCTTTTCGCTTACGGAACCAAAAGGACAGGTCACCTAGAGCACAGTACTCCATGCAGAGAAAAAAATAGGCTGAAGTTTTCTGGTAATCGACTAAGCCAACAATGTGAGGATGTGTCATAGTCTTGAGAATCTGGATTTCAGACTCTAAGCTGGACAGTAGTTTTTTACCCAGTTTTGATCTCTGAACGGCCTTGACGGCAACTGTTGATTTTGTTGGCTGATGCACTGCTTTGTAGACGGTTGCGAAAGAGCCCTGGCCAATTTCAGGGCCTACCTTGTAGTCTCCTATCAGCATTATAGGAGAAAGCGATACTTCTGACATGTTTAAATGCTTTGTGTGCATTTGCGGGGAGAGGGCCATAATGGATGTGTGAGAATAACGAGAAAGAGGAGAAAAAAGTGTGAATAGAAAAGAAGAAATGAGGAAGGAGTTGTACCATATATAATGCTTCAAGATCTTATATAAGAAGGAGGTGGGAGTTTTTAATGTTAGATAAGAAGTTTTTTTGTTTTTTTTGGTTAATTTTATGTTGTTGTTGTTTATTTTAATAATGGTTTAAAGCAATTAAAAGGGTATTTGTATGTATAATAACTTTATGATACCCTTTTTTTGAAGCTACTGTCAGTTGGGTTGGGAACTGAATGTTTAAATTTAAAAAAAAATAAAATAAAAAAAAGCTAAACGTTTAAAGTAATATAGTTTTAGCCGCATAGCTAATTTTGGATAAAAGATGTACACACACTATCTTTATCATTTAACAATAGATGACGCATTCAGTCACGTGAAAAACTAATATAAAACAATAGTTTGAATTTACAACAATGAGTCCATGAATTCAACAAAAGAGTTATTGTTGACAAGGCCACGAAGGTTTCCTTCTAACTTCATGTTGAATTGAATAATTTTTAAATTCACGTCTGTTCTGTTGTTTTTTTTCTTTCATTGATTGAAATTTGTTCTGTATTTTGCGTGTTACAAAGTTTAGAATAACTACCCCCGTAGAGTATACTGATTATCTAGCCCGTGCAAGTTTAAGCAATTATTGTGTTATCTCAATGGTATGTATAAATTAATTCAGATAATTACACATTTTTGCATATTCTGACAGGTTTGTGGACAGCCGCCAAAAGGAAAGTCCCAAGAGGATAAGGAAAAAGCTCTTTTGGATTTTTTTTATGATACCCAAGAATTTTATAACATCAAAGAGTTGGAGACAACTGGAGCCAAAAAGATCGGTGTGAGCTCCATGCTGATAAAGGGTCTGTTGAAAAACCTTACCGACAACTCGCTTGTAAAAGTCGAGAAGATTGGTTCAGGTAACTACTACTGGGCATTTACAAGCGATAGCAGAGCAATGACAGAAAACAAAATTGAAGGTTTTCGTGACAAGATAAGACAACTTGAGCAGGAAATTGTGCAAGTAGACACCAACATTGAAACATCAAAGTTGGAGCGAGAGAATTTAGTATTTTACACCATTACCATGCAAACAAAAAATAAGAGCAGGTTCTGAAAAGACAGTGACTCTTTGACACGTTTAAACCCCTTCTGCCCTTTTACTAACATACACTGATGTGAGTAAAGATATCTAGAGATGATGACTTGAAAAGGTTTGCAGATCTACGCAAAACCAGTGAGCTTCTCAATGCTGAAATTTCAAAAAACAACAAAACTAATCCCAAGCTGGTCTGTGAGATACTTGATGCTGAGCGTGAACTCATGAAGAGTATAGCTGTCCATACAGATAACTTGCACTCGATGCTAGATTATTTATGTAGAGTCAGTTTTAATGATCTGGCCACAGTTAGTAAGGAGCTAGGCGTTCAAGAAAAAGACCTAGAATATCTCGAATGAGCCAAATTGATTTCCATATATGTATTAGTCAATACAATCTTCTTTGAGAGTGAAAAAGGAAAAAAAAAAAAAAAAAAAAAAAAAAGAGTTGAAGGGTTCAATTGCCTGTAGTTTTTGACTTGCTTTTATATTTATGGTAATAACTATTTTTTTAATACCCATCCTTTTTTTATTTCTTTTTTCTCATTTTAAAAAATTACAAACAACTGTTAATGGCAGTCTATTTATTTTTGGTTGTTTTATTTATTTTCCTGTGGCTGGTTGACGTGCATGTCTGTATAAAGCATGGGAGAGTTTATAGCGAGTTTCGCTTAAAATATCGTTCACTTGAAACAAAAGTAAATAAAATTTCAACATGAAGTTTTGGCATCAACTAACACTTGACAATTTATAGTAGTGATTCTTTTTTTTTTTTTGATATTTAAATCTTGATAGAATCAAGGTAAGTTTCAAGATCCATGTGTTTGATAGAACATATTATATGATCTATACCCATGTATCGGTATTTTCTTGTAGTAAATCCTGCAGGTTTGTTTTTTTTGTTATTTTGCATTTGGTTCAGTCATCGTCAGCGTTTAGTCTTCCCATTCAGCTTCCCCTGATTTTTTTTTTTTTTATTAAACACAAAGATGCCGTAGTTATAATCAATATGAAACATGTTTGTTTATTTTTTAATGTTTTTTTTTTTTTTTGCAATTCAAATATACAATTACTTAGACTTGGATATAAGCCAAGTTAGTACTGAGTTCAGATTGTTGGCCTCTTTGACTGAGATGGAATAACAAGACACTTGGTGCTCTTTGATACTCTCCAGGTCCAATTGTTCAATGACTTGCTCTTCTGTCAGCGCTTGTTCCAAGTCATTTTTATTAGCAAGAATCAAAATGGGAATTTCCTTTAGCGACTCTTTCTCAACAAGCGAATGCAATTCCGCTTTGGCATTAGGAATTGTCTGCAAGTCAGCTGAATCCAGTACAAACCTATTACCAGAAAAATAATAATAATAATAATAAAATTCACGGCAGTTAGCATAAACCCGATTTTGATAATAAAAAAAAAAGACTAGTACTCACACAATGGCATTTACCCCTCGACAGTAGCGTTCCCACATCGATCTAAACCGTGGCTGTCCTCCTAGATCCCAACTATAGTAGTGTCTGTGTTAATATTTTTGGTTTTTCTATAAAAACTCTTAGAACAAAAAACATACCATTTTAAAACCACATTACCCATCTTCACCCGCTTCATTGCAAATCCTACTGTCGGAATAGAGCTGTTGCAAAAAAATTAAAAAAAAAAAAAAAAAAAAGTTAGTATCTGTGAATTTATGACTAGAATCAGTATCAAGGAGGGCAGTTTGCGGGTGAAGGCCTGACTGTAATAAAAATAAAAAATAAACCAAGCTTACTCTGGGGTAAATTTGTCGCCTGTTAGCACCCGTAGCAGTGATGTCTTGCCAGCATTTTGTAATCCAAGTAATGTAATATCCAACTATAATTCGTAATGTTAGAAAATCACAATTTTTTTTTTTCAAACCGCAAAAATTTTGTAGCACTTTCGTAGAAAGCTCGCCAGTTTAGTGGGTGCGGTTGTTGTTATTGTTTTTTTGTTTTTTTTTATCGCAGTGAAAAACGTACTTCTGTCGACCTGTGAAGATAACCGGGTTAGGAGACAGACTCGGATGGGTTCAAAACTTAATAATAAGCGTACCAAAAAAGAGAAATCAGATAGTTGTATAGAGATCTAAACCATGTCCATGGTGAATTTGTCATTTTATAAAATGTGTATTTGGAGTTGACAATAGGAGTTTGAGACGAGCAAAAAACATTCTTTTAAAACTTTAACGAAAGGAAAAGGGAAATAGAGAACAAAAAAAAAAACAGTCAGTTACTTGGGATTATCATTATCTTCACTATAGTGAAACGTGGTTAGGGTATGTGCTACATCAAGCCTTGACGGTCCCGCCTTCCTTCTCTCGAATGAGAGCTTTTAGTGCCAGTAGCTTTTCTTCTATGCTGATATCCAATCTGGGAGTCGCCTGAGCTCGTACTCTCATGCTGATAGTAGCAGTTTTGGACACATTCACGGTTTCTGACTTGTAAACAACAGACTTGATCATCTTGTAAAAGGCGTCCTGATCAAACAAGTCGCTGGGATCAGATAAAAAAGCTGAGCAGGCTTGAGCAGCTGATCGATGGTTGTAAATCACAATCGCTGATTTTCTTGTAGTGCTAGACAATGATGATTTTATGCGTAACAAATCTATGCTACCAAAAGATGATAGTATGTGGTTCAAGTGCGCTTCAGTAATGTTTGATCCCGGTGTTAGTCTATACTTGATAACCACCAGATTATCATCGTGGCGGCTGCTAATATCTGAGGTATGAACCTGACTATCCATTTCTTTCCTTCTTTTTAACCCTTCTTCTCTCAATTCGTCTAATCGCCACTGCTCTTGCCGTTTTCGCTCTTTAGTCTCATTTGCCCGCATCTCGCGCTCTTCCAAATCACGCTTCATTTCCCGTTGCCGCTGTCCCAGTCGCTTTTTCTTGGCTATCCGCTCCGCCTGAGCCTCTCGCATGCGGTCATATTTTTCCTTCAAAGCTGGAGTGCTTAGAGTCTCCAAAGCCAGTGACAAAAAATGGAATTTCGAAGCGGCATCTTTATCGTCGGGGTTTTTGTCTGGATGGTACTTGAGAGCGACCTTTCTATAGGCCTTTTTTAGTGTATTTGGGGATGCGTCTTTCGAAACAAGTAGTAACGCATAAAGATCAACATCAGCAGTAATTGAAGGATCTAAGGACATATCGGTTTTTGTATGTTTAAAGGAGTGACACCACGGGTTGGCATATGCTAAAAAAATGATTTTAAGAATTTGTGATTAAATTGTGATTGCCATCAGAAAAAAAAAAGTCCCAAATACATTACAAACTTAAAAAAAAATGTCACGTGTTAAAGATTTATTTGTAAAATCCTTTAAAAGCAAATTCCTCTGGTTATTTATGAAAATCGTATTGAAACGAAAAAATATTTGTAAAACTAAATAATGTATTTGATATATTATGAGTACCAGGTCTATCAAAAAGTTATTGATTTTGATTTAAACGAAACCCTTTGTAAATTAAAGCATTAACGCGCTAAACGATTGGAGCATTGAAAACATTAAAGCATTTTAATATCAAGAAGATGAAACAAAATAGCAATATTAAATTAAATGATAGCCTAAGCATTTAAAAAAATTCACTTGTTCTAATGAAATCTGGTATGTAGTCATGACAAATTTTCACCAAAATGCTTTTATTTTGTAGATATTGTCAGTTTAATATACGTGTAATTGAAGTTAATAGTTCTTAAATGTTTTGGTGTTTGTGGTTTTTCTTCCAAGGTATAAATAATTAATGTTTTTAAGTATATGGTTTCTTTTTGTCAATCATGATAATTATGTCCGTTTTTAATTTTTTCATTTGTCTAGTTTAAGCTGTTATTTCTTGTTCAGATTTTTCGAGAATCGTGTTCCAGTCAGCGTAAACTACATACCAAGTCTGAAATGAAGAAACAATTAAGAGCGCCAGACAGACTCCGGTCCAGAGACCAGACAGACCCCAATAAGCATTGAACGCAAGAAATAACCCTACAGGAAGAGCAAAAATATAATATGCAACTAAGTTGACGATACCTGATATTTTCTGACGACCCTGACCTCGTAAAATTCCCGAAGTTACAGCAGAGATTGAGTCATTGACTTGATACATGGCCCCGTAAGGAAGAACCTGGGCAACAGTCTTAATGACATCAAGATCTGATGTAAATAAAGAACCAATTTGTTTTCGAGAGGCAAACAAAATAAGACCATTGATAGTGCCAAACACCAGTGAGGTATAAATACCAACTTTGCAGGCCATTGCTGCAGAGCAAGTTAGTTTGGCACCAATCAGATTTCCGACCCGAGTGGAAGCTGCAATTCCCATGGACAGTGGAATTTGATAGGTTAGCACACAAAGAGTGGCCAAAACAGTTTGGGTTGCAAGTTCTGTTGTTCCCAGATGGGCAGCAGCAAAAGTTAAAACTTCAAATGCCAGCCACTCAGCTTCCACAGAAATAACACCTGATAAAGCCAATTGGCACATGTAGCTCCAATGACTAAAAGCGGATTTTGACCAGCCCTGCCAGCATTGATATCCATCAACATACGCAATGTATGTTACTGTAATTGCTGCCATGATGTAGTCTGTGATAACCACCGCAATTGGAGCGCCAATAAATCCCAAGCCAAACATTGGAGACCAGACTAAAATGTAATTTAAAATAATATTCATGGGCGCGCAGAAAAGTAATACATAGGTGCTTGCTTTAAAAATACCTTGAGCTTGTAAGTAGTGCTTGGCTATTTCAAAAATAACATAGCCAGGACAACCAATAGCTAGAACTTTTAAATACCTTGCAGCTAGAGCGACGCACTCTTTTTGCGGTACAAAAATATCAAGAAATATTTCGGCCTTGCACCAGAACAATATGACGGGAACCAAAACGATCCCCATAAGTAGAGCACAGCGCTGCGTGTAAATTCCCACCATAACATAGTCATTTCTGCCGTATGCCTGCGCCCCGAGAGTATCTAAACAAGTCGCTATACCCTGAAAAATGCCATAGCCACAGATATTGGCAACCATACCTGCTAGTGAAACAGCCGAGAGCTCGTTTTTGCCTAAATGACCGACCACAAACACCGAAACGACAGTCAATGAGTATTGCAGCAAAAACGTCAGGCAAGTAGGAAGAGTATTTTTGAGTAAAACTTTCAGTTCGCGTGAGTATGTAGTGTGAATCAGATTTTGGGCTACAGCCTGTTCCCAGTTTGCTTTAACAATTTGTTCCTCTAAATCACTGTTATCATCCAGCGCATTACTGTTGGCAAAGCTGTCATATGTGAGAACATGATTGTCAATTAGAAGCTCTTCTTCCTGTTTGATCAGATTCATCCGCTCTTCTTTAGTTAGTACACTTGAGCGTCGGCGCTGACGTTTGTCAACAAAGATATCGGCAGATCGGCCAATAAAAACCTCTTGCCGAGGCGACTTTGAAAATTCAAAGTTGTCAGTCATTGAAATTTAGGGAATGATTCAATGAGATGTTTTTTTGAGTTGTGTGTGACGGATGGTTTGGAATGTAGTTGTTGAGTCGGGGTGAGACGTAAAAACTGCGAAATAATAGGGTGTTGACAGTTGTTTTTTATCGATAAGATGATAAAATTGGCTAAACTTAAAGAGTAGCTAAGCGATAGATTTAGCCCTTGTTATTTTTATTTTTTTCAAATGGAGAAACACTTTTAAGAAAAAATTGATAACTAGGCTGTCGGCACATAGTTAGATTTAAAAGCAAAAAAAAAAATAAAATAAAAAAAGAGTCAAATAAAATAATACTGGAGAAATCAAGAGACTCATAATAAGGAACGAAATGAGACAAATCAGAGGTAAGAAGATTACTTTGTTATTACAATAAATCCTACTTATAGTCTTAAAACAAAAATAAAAGCACATAATCAGCTATAACATAAACGAGAAAACAAAAAAAAAAAAAGACCCTGGTTGGAAATTAAAAAAAAAAGATGAAAAATAGGAAATAAGAAATAAAAATATCCAAAAAGCTTAACTCTGTCGAAGCGCGTTTCGTGTTTTGTACGTATTTTTTTTTCAACTGTTTTGTACAGCAGCAACAGCAGCTTCAGCAATATCGTCCTTTTCCTCTGTCTCGACAACATGAGCTTCGGGGGACTTGGCAACGATCGCATCAGCAATCTCCAACTCTGTAGGTACGTTGACCTTGTCTTCTTCTTCTTCTTCGCTGACATTAGGCTTTTCTTCCTTACTTCCAATTCTATCAAAAACTTGGTTGATAATTTTGTTGACAGTAGTCTCAAAGGAAGTGGAAAAGGACTTTGCAAATGCAGAACCAAAAGACGTGCCCAATTGTCTGAGAGACTCAGAGTCAAGTTTGTTGTTGCCGGTGTTGCTGGTTTGGATGGCTTCAACAAGTTCGGGAATTTTTTGTAAAATGGTGGCTGACGCAGCAGACGCGACTGTTTCGGAAAAGTCGCCATTTTCCGCCAAACCTTCGCTCAATCTAACGCGTTTATTGACGTGTTCAAGCAAACCATTCCGAACACTAGCGTCTTCAGCAGGCACAATTCTAAAACGCGTGTCATTAGTAGGACTATACTCGCGTTTATTGTTTGGCCGGCTGTTTCTGCGAGCCTGGCCCATCTCAACGCTCTCAGTAAATTGTTTGACAACCTCTTCAATCAAACCCAAAGTTTCCGCGTCGTAGGGGCCACCTTCTTCACCAACGTCCTCATTCTTAAGCTCACCGCCAAACTTGGCAATTATTAATTTGACCTTCTTTCTCAATCTATCTTTGGGGACGGTTTTTCTGGCCGGGCTGATATTTTTGAAGCACCACCAACCATATTTGTTGGTAACAGCATCCCACAACAGAGGGTTCTTGTAGGGTTGCAATCTAACAACTTCCCTCAACAACGCCTTACGCGAGTCGGGCGTGAACATGTGTCTCTGTGCGGTGACAGGAACTGGAGGAGGAGTGAGAACAAATTCATTGTCTTCTTCAGCCATTGTGGAGAGCGTTTCGAATTAATAGAGACCTTTTTTGCAGACTAGAGGGGGGATTTGAAAGAAAGGTTCTGTACCAGAATTCGATTCTTTTTTTTTACTTTTGTTTAATTTTAAAAAAAAAAAAAAGGAAGAGAAAAGTGAAAAGTGAAAAAAGAGAATGAAGAAAATACTTACGACTTTTTACTTGCTAAATATTACATGACAACTGTCACCCGCCATTTTTTTTACTAAAAAAAAAAAAAGTTTATTGAAAAAATGGTCTGATGTTTTTAAAACATGGTTTGTTGTCATGGAAACAGTAACCACAACCGGGCTTTTCCTATATAATTAACAGTTTGTATTGTAACCTTATGGTTACATAGTTTCTAATTTAGGCAATGTTGACATTTTTGGATTAAATAAAACTTGAGCACAGTCAACGTAAATTTTGGCACATTATACATACTACATAGTCTGGCTAAAACACGTAGCAAATTTCACAAGGCGTATACCGTATATCTTAAAAGAGGGGTTGCCCAGTCACCATGGTAACAAGCTTTAGTTAGTGAATTTTGATGCCAAAAACATGGTACAAAAAATTATCAAGTCTTACACTATATATCTGCTCCCATGGAAACTGTAAGGTAAAAAAATGAACCGTTGTATTTTGTCTTCGCTCAATCTTGTTTCTACTGTTAATTGTGTTTGTCACGCAAGCAGTTGTACTATCAAATTAACATGGCAGTTAAACTTTTAAAACTGGTAATAAGTAGCCAGCGATAATTAGGATGATCTTGCAAGTTTTCGTTGCTTGTTAATGCATCAAGTTATTTATATTATTATTATCATTATTACTAATCTTATCGACAATATTATTATATACTCTTGTACTACACATATATGCATAGCAAAAATTTTAGCACTTACTACATAGAGAGTAGTACTCTCCCAAAAAAGTAATAAGTTTCTTTTGACCTGTTAACCACAGCAATCTGCAGACCTTTGTACACAGTACCTTCTGGCTGCCTACCCACAAATCGAAAACCCCAAAAAAAATATAATTGCGCAATATATGTGACTTGGACCTTGGTTCTTCTTATTGCTACAATCGGAAACTCGGAATCTCAAACATTTTTAGTCGCGTTGTGATCCAACCATATTACCGAAACAAAAAAAAATAATCCTCCGCCGCAGGATTATGATAAAGACCATCGAGAATGGTTGAGTCAGAGTTTAGCCCATTACAAACTCTTCCGTGGTAAGTCCACAAACTGCACAACGCCGTTTTACCATTCCATTACTTGCCTCTATGCCTGCGGACCATTCATGAACATGTTGGGGCTCTCTGCCGCTATTATGAATGTTGGCACGCGTCGTTCGGCGCATTTCCTTGAGTTTAGCCAAAAATTTTTTGTCCTTTCGTTCTTTCTTGGTGGCTACTCGACGCTCATACTCAGCATCCAGGCCTTCGGGACCTCCCCACTTTTTAAATGCAAACTCCTCGACTTGATAACGAAGGTAGAGCATCATGTTATTAAATGTTGTCCTGTGGGGATTTGGGCGTTCCATATGCGGCAGGATTTCAGTGTCCCTTAACTCAGCTACAAAAAAAAAAGTTAGTGCTAGATCTTACAAAAAAGACGCGTCAAATAATAGACTTACGATCAGTCAGTAAATAATCCTCCTTACACTCAGTCTTTGTCAAAAGAGAGTATTTGTCGGGAAGCTCCTTCTCGCACTTTTTGCATACTCGACATTTGAAAATGTTGAAAAGTTTAAAGTCAAGTTCGTTTGACTCGCACTCATAGCACTTTGGCCCCGCGCCATCCAGTATACCCGCTGTGTTTCAATATTAATAGTTAGTATTCTTTTGTGTTCTTAATAAAAGGAATTGATACATAAAAAATAATACTCACGCGCCTGATTAAGTTTCTCTTGCTTCTTCCATTCTTCTTTCATATGCTGTTCTTTGGATTTTATAGAAGCCTCGTCGGACATAAAACCACCTTTAGAGTCCTTCATTTTTGAAAAGTCAAATTCAATGTAGTTTTCAGTAAGCCGGCTAGAATAGTCTCGTCGTGCTGTTGGTTGGTTAGCCTTTCGGTGCTGTGAGGGGCCGGGTTCTGGTAGGCCTTCCGCTGGTCGCTTGCCGTTGTTATTTGTGATAATAACATTATTCTTATTGTTGCTATTGATACTGGTACCACTCTTTGCTGCTGCCAGGCGCTCACGGGCAGCTTTAAGCTTCTCTATCGCACGTTGTTTGTTGGCTTCTCGTTTAGCAATAACTTCTGAAGTAAGGTCGGCCATGGTTGTATTTAAAATATTACAACTGTAGTGATATCTTTGTAAATATTATATCTAAATATCGAAAGTAAGACAAAAACGTTAAAATTTTGTGGTTTTTATCTAGTTAACAGGACCTTTAATCTGATCTGAGATCAAGGCTCATGCTCTAATTCATGATGAAGATAATTGCCACTGGTTGGGATTTTTTTTTTTTTTTTTTGTTTAAACAACTTGAATTCAATTTGAATATGGATACATAGATTTCTGAGTTTGATAATTTGTCTAGTATTAATTATTACACATTTTTGTTTAAATTAAAGGCTTATATTCTAAGGTTTTAATTTGATGTGTGTGAAAAACTTCACTTTACCTCAACATGTTGTTTACCTCCCATACAGCGCTTTTTTTTTTTTCTACTCCTATCTTCCAAACCTTCGTCACTAGTGTTAATGATCTTATCTCAATCCGAGTTACAAGCAGTGAAGTCTTCAATCCTCTGTCGGGATGCGCAATTAGAGCTTTTGAACACTCTTCTGTCTACTGTAAGCACATATACACATTTGTTCTATCAATTGCACAATATACCTAACTACTCATCACCTGTTTAGAACTATTTGGAATGCCCCAGAGGTTTGGCAATTTACGGTGCAACATCTACAGGAAAGTCGTCGCTTCTTCGGGCATTTTTTGAAGCGTCGCACATGCGGTTTTCTTGGGTGGACTGTGACCAGTGTGTCACAATTAGAATTCTTTTGCAGCGCGCGTTAAGATCTATAAAGCGTGATACCCAGCAATTTTTTAACATTGACCCTTCTACGCTTGCCGACCCTACGCACAACGGCAACTTTGATGTCGTGACAGAGAATGTAACAGCATTTTATACCGCTCTGCACAACTTCCAAGAAGCTTCTAAAACATCTGACTCTGTTCATTATCTTATCTTGGACCGTCTAGACCAGCTTCCAGACAATACATTTGATCTCATAACCTGCTTGGTCCGTCTACAATCAATTTCGCCTGTTCTAAATATTTGCCCTATATTTGTCACTAGCTCGCTCGAACAGCGCGCTTTTGTAACCACGCATATTCCTCACATTAGGTTTCCACAATACACAAAAGATGAGACTTCTAAAATACTTTCGACTATGAAAACATTGTGCCGTTTACCTGACAGTTGTCTTGATCAGAACGAGACCAAAGCTGAACTTCAAAGTATCAAGTTTTGGGACCAGTATTGCAATGTTCTTATTAATGCATTGTCATCATACACAGGAAGTGATATTAGACTTATTAAGGAGATTGCCAAAAAGCTTTGGCAAGAGTTTATTGATCCTGTCGTTAAGGGTAGATTTGAAGTGGAAGAGTTTCTATCAATTTATAGAGAAAACCAGGAATTATTTACTTCAGAACGCGCCGTGGCTGACAAGTTGATTTCCACTTCTCTCATTAATCCTTCCAACAGCGTGACAGGTACCGGCTCTGGTAATGAAACGAGCAATCTATTGACTACCACTATATCTAAATCTCAGGGCAGCATTAATGAACTGCCTCTTCAATCTAAGTACATCATCTGCGCTGCCTATCTTGCATCATACAATCCACCGCGGTTTGATATTCGTTTTTTTTCACGTGCTAAGGAGGCTCGCGCTAAACGTCGAGACACTGGTCGCCGCAAACTACTCAAGATTAATCCGCGACTGCTTGCTGCGCCCGCTTTTGACCTGGAACGCATGCTTGCTATTCTACACGCCATTGCGCCATCCACATCTACTGAAATGTTTACTGATGAGCATGATAAAGCGTTCCCGTCTAATGTCGACATTGGTGCTCAGATTGCGACGCTCACCGAGCTTAGACTAATAACGCGAACAAGTAGCTCGGATCCTCTAGATTCTCGCACACGATGGAGAATTAACGCATCCTGGAATTTGGTTGAAAAAATTAGCAAGGAAATCGGAATCGATCTTTACGGATTTCTCATGGAGTAAAAATAGAACCTCATCAATAAATACCATTTATTATTATTTATCGTTTTTTTTTTTAAAAAATAAAAATAAGACTTACAATTTCTATTATTAACTAATTAGACTATTTAAATGAAATGATGAATCACTGTAAATAGTAATAAAAAACAATAAAAAAAGTATTACAGATCAATTAGAAGGGGGTCCTCTTTTTTAACAGATGGTTGTGAATCTGCCTGATAAACTAAATGCGCCTGGTGAGGGTACGGTGCTGTCGCATAGTTAATGGGTGGAGGCTGATTCGGATTTGGCATTGGCGGGTAGTCACCCTGTGCTACCGGATAAGGAGGGTGTGATGACTGTTGTTGTTGTTGTGGCTGTGAAGGAGAATTTTGCAAACTATTGTTAGTGTCGTAGACCTGAGTGGGTACATGAGGTTGTGAAGGGCTAGAAGGATAACCTGCTGAAGATGACACGGGAAGAACAGGAGCAGAAGGAGGAGCAGAAGGAGGTTGGAAGGGCTCAGAAGGCGCGGAAGTAAACTGTTGAACAGGAGACACAGGACCACCACCCTGAGGAGTAGACAGAAAAGGGCTATCAGACGAGAGAGGTTGAACTGGTGGCAATTGACCTTGGTAAGGAACAGAGTAAGGCGATGATTCGGCAAAATTATGAAGAGGTGCTGATGGAGGGGGACTTAAAACATGAGAAGGTGCCGAAGGGATGGATTCATGTCTCTGGAGGCCAAATGTTTGAGTAGAAGGAGGTGCATCTTGAAGAACAGATGGATGAGCATCCTGATAAAATGAACCCTGAGGAGGAGCACTTTGAGGAGGAGCACTTTGAGGAGGAGTACTTTGTGGAGGAGCACTTTGAGGAGGAGCACTTTGTGGAGGAGCTCCTTGAGAAGGAACACTTTGAGGAGGAAAACCTGGAAGAGGCCCCTGTCCAATAGAAGAAGCCGAAGGAGGCAGAGACTGAGGATAGTATGCGCAGTTTGTAGGAGATTCCGACCGTGGTTGTTGTTGGTTATAAGGAGACTGAGAAGGATAATTAGTTTCAGGCTGTTGCGGCATAGGCTGAGGAAGACCTTGAGCACCAGGATGAGGCTGAGGCACAGGAGGACCTTGAGGTTGCCAATATTGCTGAGATGGATAGTTGCCTTGTGGAGGATACTCAGAAACATAACCCTGAGAAGGCGATAAAGGACCCTGATTCTGCCCAGTTATGTGAGTTTTAATGACATTAGGATACTGTCCATAGAGATCTGTGTGTCTCTGGTAAGACTGGTTGAGGCGTTCCTCCAGGATATTATCGTAAAGTCGAATAGCCGTTGTTAGTTTTGCATTCATATCCACCAACTTTTCGTATTTTCCAGCAACATCTGCCAAAGTACGGGCAAGCTTAGGGCGGAGAGAAGTGATATTTTCGTTGAGATCTTGGATCTGTGATTCGCGCAAAATAGATCCTGGGGGAGCAGATTTTAGTTTCTCAACAAGGGTAGCATACATTGATATGTTATCTGCCTCAACCGGTGTCAGTTCCCAGGCTGGACGAACAAAAATGCCTTCAGAAGAAGGTGAAGTATGATTACCAGGTGCATTGGTGGTACTAGTTGATGAAGAGCCCTGTATATCACGTAAACTTGCTTCAATGGCGGCTTTAATTGCTCGTTCTTCTTCGTCTTCATTGGTAGGAGGAGGTATGCTCTGCTTAGAAGGCTCCACTTTTGTTGGTTGAGCAATAGTTTGTGATGGTGCAAAGCCCTTGCTATCTTCTAAACTAAGTTGAAGAGCACGCTTGAAATCTTCATCCATGTCATCATATAAGCCTGATGAGTAGGGGACAGTACTGGGCAATGACTTATGTGATCTTGTTTTCTGACCCTTGAACTTGGCATAACAGTCGTCACAAACTCTCACATCCTGATTAATACCAAAATGCGGCAATTGAATATATTGATTGCAATGTTTCTGGTCAAAAACACCTCCACAGTTTCGGCAATGATGCTTTCTGTTTACAAACGAAAATGCGGTACCGCATTTCATACAAGTGTCTGAATCAACCCACTCAGGAGGTGCTGACGAGTCTATAAAAGAGGAGTTGATTTTTGTCATGTAAGGAAACTTGTATCCCTCATCCTTGAGTCTCTTGTAAACCTGACCAACGTACGCAAGCTGCAACTGGCCTTCGAAGGCATTGGACCAATTCTGAATGTATTCAAGAATAAGACTCTCGACCTGCATATTGACTGGGGTACCATTTAAGGG
The DNA here is from genome assembly GCA_013305925.1 of Geotrichum reessii. Classification (NCBI taxonomy): domain Eukaryota; kingdom Fungi; phylum Ascomycota; class Dipodascomycetes; order Dipodascales; family Dipodascaceae; genus Geotrichum; species Geotrichum reessii. The sequence continues at coordinate 4,099 of QVTG01000109.1, read as the reverse complement.
TTTGAGAACTAGAAGAACCGTATCCATAAATTCGCGACTTGCAATTTCAATGAGAAAATGAGTGCCACCGTTTTTTATACAAGTGTCTGCGAGATGTAGAGTGGCAATTTGAACATTGGGGTTTTTGTGTAACAGCCGGCGCTTTAAAGACCTCATAGCATCTTTTGGTTGAACAGTTTTGCTTCGAATAAGGTCACAAATTTCGAGATTTAAAACCAAATCTTGCTCTCCAGTAGGCAATGACTCCGAAGTAGCCCGTTCTACCTGTTCATCAATAGAAACAGCAGAAGAAAACCAAGACATGGTGTTTAAGGTTGATGAACTATGAGGTTTTTTTGTGTGTGTGTGTGTCAAGTTTGAAGAAGGGAAAACAATAATCATCAAAGAATCATGAATGTAATCAGCCTGTATCAGATGAAGATCCAAGTATGAGTGGCGTAGCAACCCCAACCCTGCATGACATTCAACTTTCTTAGGTTAAAAAACGTATCTGTCTTTAGGCTTTTCATTATTCAGTATTGAAACCATCAAGAACTTTCATAGATATCATAGCAAGATCTCACAGATTTCAAGAAATTTTCATTTATCATGGTTGTAGTGAATCCGCTGACAGTAAGTGGAATTGCTTACATGCTACAATTACAATAAAGTTTATGCGATACTAACCAATCTACTGTTTAAGTCTCGACTTAAAAGTCAACTGAAAATGGCCATAAACCGGCTGAGACTGGTTCAGCAAAAAGAAACTGCTATTGCTAAACAACAAAGACGAGCTGTAAGTTATTAGTGAATTCTCAAAAAAAAAAAAACTTTCTGGTTTAGCTTTTTTTTTTTTTTTTTTTTTTTTGCTAACACTTACATATTTTAGCTTGCTCAATTATTGCAAGAAGGAAAGGAACAAAGCGCCCGAATCAGAGTTGAAAACATTATCCGTGAAGACATTAATGTTGAAGTTCTTGAGATTTTGGAATTGTACTGTGAGCTTTTATTAGCGAGAATTGGTTTGTTGGATGCGAAGGAGTGCGATCCTGGATTAGAGGAAGCCGTTAAAACTATTATATATTCAGCTCTGCGGACCGAAGTCAAAGAACTCCACGTTATCAGAGATATTCTTATTCACAAGTTTGGAAAAGATTTTAGTAAGGATGCAATTGATAATGTTGGCGGTATTGTTCCCCAGAAGGTTGTGAAGCGTTTGTCAGTAGAACCACCTAGCCAAGAACTGGTTGTGCTCTATTTGAAAGAAATTGCTAGAGCTTATCATGCCCCTTTCAGTGAGCTTTCAGACGACGAAGCATCTGAAACTGACTCTGATGGTGAAAATGGCGGAACCGCTGAGAAAGTTTCTGTTCCACCTCTTTCTACTGATGATGGTGAAATTTCAAAATCTCAAAGACTATCTGGTATTGCAAATCTTCCTAACCCGTCTGATAGCAAGGCTTCTATTTCTGTCAGTGGCCCTGCTCCTACATCTGATAACGTTCGGCCTTCTATCAAGATCCCTCAGACTAAGCCTAAACCTTCAGCAACTAACGACTTAGATGATCTCAAAAAACGATTTGAAGCTTTACGTAAATAGGTTTGAAAAATTCGTTTACATGAGTTTGCATTATTCTATGTATTGTAATGAAATGATAATAATAATAAATAATATATGTGAAACAGAAGAAAAAAATGAAAAAAAACTACTCTAACATTTTACATTCTAGACTTCTTGATTTTCTCACCAGCGTAGCGAATACTTCTTCCGACTCCAGCGGTAAGGATTCCCTTAGCACTCTGAGTAAGACTAGGCCAAGCAACAGTGCTTCGAATAGCTTGAGAAACGTTGGCAGTCAAATCGGGATCAGCGGCAATCTGTTGGTCAAACAAAGTGCTGTGAAGAGAAGTGCTGTCAGCCTCAACGCGTTCGTACTTGCCCTGGAAGCGGTTGTACACCTTCTTTCTGAATTCTTCGGGAAGTCTGAAGACCATGTTACCGCGCTTGATGGGATCCATATCTTGTCTCAAAGAAGCAATGGGAATTTCAGTACCAGGGAGCTTTGAAGCAGAAGAGTGGACTAAGGTAACATTAGGCAAAACGTCTAAAAGCGAGCTGTAAAGATTCCTGAAATTCAAAAACTGGTTGTTGACAATATTGTTCACTTTGTTGGGGTTTTCACCAAAAGTCATTCTTGGGTCTCCCATGTAGGAAATGCCAGCTACAGTCTTGTAAAGATCGAGCTCAGTGAACTCTTCTGGAAGGATCAGTAGGGCAGTGCGAAGAGCGCTAATTAAGTTAGCCTGATTAACAAATCTAACTCTAGGCTCGTCACGAAGAATCTTGACTGGCTTATGGAGGCGGCCAGCCAAATACAGTGTATCCCACTTATGCAAATCATGCAGCATCGTGTCAATGTTAACAACACCGTACTTAATTTTAAGCCCGTCCATCTCGACATAAGGGTTGAAGTAGAGGCCCGCACCAAGTTTTTCCTGCACAAAAGAAACAGCACCACTGCCAAAATGCTTGAGAAAAGAGTAGTGTTCAGGATGCTGCTTCATATTGAGAGAATGCCAATGCTCAGTGTATGATACGCCAAAGATCAAGTCGATTTGAGGCTTCTTTGCGTCACTGGCTTTGCCCTGAGAGAAAACACCAGAGCCATAAGTGAAGGCGTATTTAATTGGAGCATTAAATTTCCAGAGAAGAGCCCTCAACCTTTCTCTAATTTCGTTATCGATGGAGATATGCTGATTGTAACCGAACTCCAGGGGAAGGTCTGAGAACGATGAAATGTGATTGTATGAGCCAATGTTATGTTCCAGGTATGTGTTGAGCTCCTGTAAACTTAGCTTAGGCTTACGTTGGGGCTGGACTGCCTCAACTTTAGGAGTTGTTGATGGAGCAGGCTGAATTCTGAGTTCGACCCTAATTTTGGGGTTGCTACTACTGGGAACCGTTTCAATCGATGATGGGAGACTCGAGGATGAAGTAGAAATGTTTCTGTTGGTGAAAGCCAAGACTTTTCTGGCACTCGAGAGCTGAGCAGGTCTAATTCTAAGCATTGTAAGTAGATTGAAGTATGATAAAAGGAATGAAGATTAAAAAAAAAAAGGTTAAATAAATAAGAATAAAAGTGTACAAGGTGAAAAGAGAAGGAAAATAAAGGATAGAAATATGAAATATTAAAAGGGCCGAAAGATTTAAAAAAAACGAAAAATCACTATTTTAATATATCTTAATTTTATAATACAAATTTCAATAATAATGAAGATAATAATAACGTTTGTTATTTAGATTTCATGTGAAATGCTTCCATTTAAAGAAACCCAGCATATCCGGGTTAGAAATATGGAATAATGAAAATTGAAACAAAACATGCAAATACAGATAAACCAAGAAGAAAGAGCAAACTAATCCTCTCTCGGATAAAACATTTACGTAATCACCATTTTTGCTACAAATCACGTGACAAGACTACAGCTAATGGGAGACTGTGAAGTTTATATATTTAAAAAAATTTTTTTTTTCAAATTTCTTTTTATTGGCTTATCTTAAAACGGAAACTCGGCTTTAAGGAACTTTATTAGAGCTGCAACGATGGAAATTTGTTTGAATCTCCTTGTTGACTTGGTGATCTCCTAATGAAAAAAAAAAGGAGTCTTCTTTGTCAGAGTCCGTCGGCCCGACTCCGATAGTATTCAAGAATAATTATCAACAGGATTGAAAGGAGGCGTAATGAAAAACAAAAACAAAAAACAAAAAAACTGTACCGTGCCTCCGAAGCCTGTTTGGTAATAAGCAAAGGAGTCAAAGAAGTTATTACCTCGGGTACTGGTAGATTTGTTCATAGCCATCTTCTCCAAGAAGCAAAAAAATACCTTGAAGGGTTAGGATGGTGTTACAAGGGATTTGACTTTTTTTGTGGCCTTTGAGTCTCTGACCGAGTTCTCGGCCGTTCACCCTGTTTGTATTATTATTATTATTATTATTATTATTATTGTTATTATTATTATTATTATTATTATTATTATATTATTTTATTATTATTATTATTATTATATTATTATTATTATTATATTATTATTATTATTATTATTATTATTATTATTATTA
>QVTG01000108.1:0-60122 GCA_013305925.1 Geotrichum reessii | reverse complement strand
ATTATTATTATTATTATTATTATTATTATTATTATTATTATTATTATTATTATTATTATTATTATTATTATTATGTAGTGTGTAGACAATAAACAACTTTCTTATCTAAGTTAGCAATATTTCTGTTGTACTCAAAAGGAGTTGTATGACAGTAAGTACCCCAAGTCATTAAAGCTATTCATGAAAATGTTGTCTTGCCATACTCTTAGAAAGCTGTTCCAAATAAAATAAAAAACACATGTTTCTTTTGGGAAGTATTTTGAAATCAGATGTATTGCCAAGAAAGATTGTTACTGCAAATGTGGATAGTCGGAAACAGTTAAAAATGTTTTTATGAGTGTCCTCTTTATTCTGTTAAGCGTATCTTCTTAAAAAAAGACTTCTAAAACTCAGTTTGAAAGCCCTAATTAATACAAAAAAAAAAGATTTGGGAGTGGTATTCAAGTTCTTAGACTTATTACCACAACTCTTTTTACTAATGATTTGATTCATTAGGACAGGGTGCAGAGGATTTTACTGTGTATAAAACTATAGTTTTGATCTACCAGCTGTTATACGTACAGACCTTACTATTTTCACTGAGAAAAAAATTTTAAACAAATTTGGAACTACAAAATTCAAATTTTCATGCTTCTCTTCCAAAAAAACAGTTGTTATTATTTTAAATAATTTAAAAACTTGGTATTTTATTTTTAGATGATAGCTCGTACTAATAATCTTGTTCTGGCTCAAATTTTTTGAATGAGAAAATCCGGATTTAATATCAAGTCAAATCTCACTTTTTGTTAAAGTCATGACTTGAAGTCTGTTAGAATTATCGTTCTCATTTCGAACATCCACGACTGTATATTCCCGGTTTCTCTTAGTATATGAATTATTATATAGAGAATTCGGCGCCATCAAATGCCAGGATTTTTGAAGCGTGCTGATAACACCAATTTTAACGTCTTATGGAGACAAATACTTTTAGTACTTTACTGTTTAAAAATTTACCGTTAATTGTTTGTAAATGGGAATTGTGTCTTATATTTTATTTATTTTTAATTAAAACACAATATTCACAACTGCTATTAATATTAGCATTTTTAAAATAGATTGAAAATAAATGTTGCTTACGATGAATTAGTTATAACAATATATTATTAATCTTGACGCTTATATGAGTTCAATTAGTTTTAAATGTGCAATTCTATAGTCATAACTCAGTTGGCAGGTATTATGCGTATAAGTCGTAAAAGCAAACTCTTCATGTATATGAAGTCAGGAGTGTTTCTTTCTAAATAACTGAAAAAAATGAAAAAAATTAAAAATATTTGTTGCTGGCTTTGGATGAAAGTTGTTTTAAGTACAAAAAAAATGAATTTTCAAAATATTTCTGATATCTATGTACTGAAAGCTATCTATCCTAGATTTTTTTTACTAAGTGAATTGGCTCATAAACAAATTTGCGCCATCAAATGCCAGATTATTAATTCTGGTTGATAACTCTACCTTGAAAGTCTCATACAGACAAACATGTGCATATGCAATATTATTTTTATATTCTTTATTATCATTTTGTACTATTCATTGTAAAAACAGTGAACAGATTTTTAACTAATATTTTTTTAAAAAGTACGACAAGTAAAAAACATTATTACTATTATTGAAAAAAAAAATATATCAGTCAGTTTAAAATTTGATGAATGATGAATGGTTTATCAAGGTTGCTCTCGTTTAGTTTCAATTAAAAATGTTTGTATTAATAACGTATTTTACTCTCACAAAAGTGAGTATTGATACATAATACTTGTGACCCCAATTTTTTTTTTTTTCGACTTGTAATGACAGCAACGACATAAATAAGGTCAGCAAAAACAAACCAACCAAAGAATAAAACTACAACCAAAATTGACTCAAATGTGTATACAAGTTTGATGAATAAAAAAAATCTTTTTTATCGTTCTTACCTTAATTGGTTACCTAATAAATTTTATGACAAATATTGTGGTCATAAAATATCATAAACCTTTTTTTCTTTTCAGAACCAATAAATTTAACTATGATTACATATTGCAATGTAGCAGGACACAAATTTAAATCATATAGATTCAACTCTGCTCCCATTATTAAAAAGGAGTGCTATTCCAACCCAAAAACATCTAAAGCCTGAAAATTTAAGATCCACTTTATTTGAATTCATTAAAAGGCCTGCTTCTGACAATAGTGTATAACTCAAGGTCTTAAATATGTCGTAAAAAAATATGAGGGGTTAATACAGCACAAAAAAATACACACTATAATTTAATCTATCGACCGAGGTTTTCAGCAAAAGTTAGCTCTACTTTCTAAGAATAAAATAAAAAATTCACTCTTTTTCCATGAATACTGCAAGCCAAATATCTAATAAGACAAAATATGTAAAAAAAAAAAAAAAAATTAACGCTTGATCAACCAATACATGAAATAAAGGACAATGTAGTCAGTTAGTAAAAAATAAGAGTTTTTTTTTTTTTTTGAAATAAGACGGTTAAAAATCGGGTCTATGTAATTTAGTTTTTTTAAATCAAATTAATATATTTGCAGATACATGAATAGAAATAATACTTGATTTATAGCTAAAAAAAAAAAAAGAAAAAAAGTAGTATATGAGACCCAAAATCAAATCCGTTTTTTATTATCATTATTATTGGGGATTTTGACCAGTATTCTCAACGACTGAGCCGATAAATTGATGTATTTCTTCAAAAAAAAAAAAAAAACTCTCTCAATGCAATCGATGCACTATCAGTATTTCTTGAAATTTTCTTTATCATATCACTACAATTTTGAATAGAATTTTAGAAGTGATTTTCTAATGTCACACTATCGCGGAAACTTGATTTATTTACTAAGCTATCATCTTCTTTGTTTTATTTATATAATTAATAAATTTATCAGACCTCCGACCTGACGATTGAATTAATGAAATGATTTAAAGCTCACAAACAGGCTGACAATATATCAGAAAGTAATTTTTCTCTAACGCCAACGTAGTTTTGATTTTTAATTTATGAAAAAAATGCTCAGATTATTTGTATTAAATCAAAAGGGCAAAAAAAAAAAAAAAAAAGAAAAAAGTAACGTAATTTACGTGAAACAAATCAATTTCCAAATATTCATCAGCTTGTTATTGTCAAGATAGAATAACGGTTTCAGTACATGTGGCAAGGGTTTATAAAACTTAAGATAATTACACGAAATCTGGTAGATTGATTTGTATGATCAATGTTCAGTGAACCTTAACAAGCTGGTTGATGAAATATAAATCACGTTTATTTTTTAACTGCATTTATATTACTTTATTTGGAGTGAAATTTTTGCATGGTACCAAGTATCACGTAAATTTTTTAAAAATGCTCCGTTGTCTACGTGTTGTTGAACCAGTTTGTTTAGAGAATGGTAGTGCGCAGTTTAAAACCAAGCAGAAGTTAATTGACATAGAATATTAGCAACAACACTGATTTAATCACCTTGCAAGGTATGATTGCTTGAATATTTATGAGACTTTTTTAAGTCACCGACGGTAAAAAAAGAGCAACCTTTGAAAAATTTTTTGCAAAAACCCATTTGCTTTTATGTCCAAAAATTATGACAAAATTATAATCTTATAAGCCCAGTTTGGAAAATCACTTAGTCTTGACCACTAATAACTGATGGTTTTTTTTAAAAAAAAGATTAATTTAGTCATGAACCATACCGAATTGATTACGTTATGATAATATAAAAGAAAAAAAAATCTCCACTAGCCAGAAAATAGCCACATAACTATTGTTTTACAGTTTATCACGATCTTTTTTTTTTTTTTTTTTTTTTTGATTTATTCAAACTGTAAAAATGAAGACTATTTTTCCAAACCATATAATACATTTAGAACTTTAGGGCTCTTTGTGGCTTGTACATGCTTACCACAAAACTGCCATCAGGTTGACAAGAGATCTTGTTGCTGTTACGTTAACTATTTGAGTACTGAGACTGTCGTCTATAACAAATTACTCTATTAGTGCTAAAGCAGCGCAACTCTATAATGATCTTCCTATGATATCGGGATTCGGATTTCCTTTTTGATGGTTTCTATTCAACAGAAAAATTTTTCGAAATTTACTTCTAAGGTTGGCAATTTGTTGTTGCCACTTTAACTCAAAAAAAAAAAAAGAAAAGAGATTACATAATAAAAACTGGTAACATGTAAACAGCAGTATTTGAGCCGACTTGTTATTTTACACAAAATGGTTACATTAAATCACAAAAAATTGCTTGTAAACCTGCTTTCATAAGAAATATTATTTTGTAGATGATTTATAAACATACGTGCGCAAGTTCAAAGGTTGAAAATCTGACAATAGAAAGATACCAGTTTAACTGTAAAACAATTAGCAACAGAGTATATACATATATTTGATTAACATAATACTTGAAAAAAAAAACACACCTATCTTTAACAGACTCTATACTATTATTTTTATCATCATCCGTTTTCACTTTTTTTTTTTTACTTGGTGGACACACTCATCAATATGAATTATATATATTCACATACCTCCTCTTTATTCCAAGTATCCTTGCTTAGTGTCAGAGTTGCGCAGCGTCTCTTCTCTTATCGCCCGTGCCATGCCTTTTTATTATTATTACGGATTTACCTTTATCGATTGCTAATAACTTTATGAAGATTTGAGCTATGAGACTTGTATCAAATTCACCTGTATCTTATGAGGTAGCAAAAACATTGCAACTATTTAATAATTTGAAAAACTTGATGCAGTTTCAGAGATGAGACAACTAGATAACAGTTCAAGTTAATTAGAGAGCTTCTTAATAATAATAATTACTTATAAATAGAAAATCGGTTTATTGTCCTTACATCACATAGTTACATAATTAAAATAATAATAACAAAGATATACAAAGAATACAAAATTACTTTTGGTAGTAATTTTTAATACTAAATCTATTTGCTCAATACGTTTTTTTTTTCTCTAAACTGGCTTGATTATTAGCTTAGATTTCCATGTACAGAAAGAAATAACGGCCCAAAAAAAAATATGCCAATTAAAATAACAAAATGGTAGTGTGTACAATAGGAATTTTTGTAATATATGAGACCAGAAATTTTTTCTGGATAAATACAATTGAATAGATGACATAAATTTAATGTTTAAAAAAATGAAAAATAAATATGGAAATAAGTTTATTACAACGTTCTCAAGTTGCATACTGTATGACATTTTTGGTACATAAGTAGTCAGACGCTGTTAAAAAAAATTAAACGGTGTTTTTGTTTCATTCGCTTCTGGTGAATTCCAGTTTTGATCTTAATATTATAACAAATTATCGGAATCATCATAATAAAAAGCAAAAAAAAAAAAAAAATAATTAATTTTTACTCTTTATTTCAAAATATTATTAACGGACCCTTTTTTAGATACATACGCTTAAACTCACACGCAGAATTGAAATTGCTTTGATAGGGGCTTAATGTGGGGTATAAACAATTATAGACTATATTTCAAAATATTCAGAGCTTGAAGATTTGGTTACGTTTTTAATGGATCATTATCTCTTGAGCCATGGTAAAAATGATAACATGAATTATTCAATTTACTGACTTTAATAAAAACTTATATATATATATATGATAAAGTGATTGGATATTACCTCTTTAATTTTCTTTTCAAACTTACAGCAGGCAAATTATTGCAACTAAAGCCTACTATCATCTTAATGTTTTGAAATCAGGTTTTGATAAAGATTTGATTTGAGTTTCAGACAAAAATTCATTCATGAAAAACATCATCTGAAATATCTGAAATTCAAAACCTAAATCTAGTCTACATTACTTAGAGTTAGAAACAATTGCTAAAAAAGTATGTAAAAAATTACTTGTACACGTACTTGCAAGTGTATAAATAAATATAAGTATATTTATATGACACTTATCATAGCTGCAACAGCTTAAATTATCTTTTATTTCGAGTTGATGTCTAAATACCCAGGTAGATTCGCTTTAGATTTCATAAGGTTTACATGATCACTGTTTAAACTTCGACAGGATGTAGTGGTAACCTTAAAGGCCTATTTTATTTGCCATCTCGCTGCAAGTACGGGTAAAGACTTGCTTTGAATTAAAAACAAGTCGTGCGACCACTTTCCTTTCAGGTGTTGACTTTCCTCACGCCTATTGGTTCTGGGGTTTGTCGCGTGCTTTGAATACCAGATTCCCATTGGATGGGATTGTTTGGCCAATCAAAACACTCACACGACCACATGTGTGGCCTCGAGAGGTCATCAAAAAAATTAGCCTTTGCATAAATCCTAACCCTCATGCAAGTTTAGTGTTTAACAGTCAAACTTTACTCAAAATTTTTTGTCGTGTTTTTTTTCAAACTTTAAATTTTTTTACTTTCTAGCGGTGCGTAATATACCAAATCTGAAAAGAACCAAAAAAGAGTTTGCCTGGGCGTCCTCTTGGCAGCTAAAAATTAGAGCCATTTACATTGTCGGAAACAATAAGAAATGAGTAAAAAGTTGATGACAAGTCTACACAAGAAATAAAATTTATGGTAAATTTGTGCTTGTATTTTATTGGCTTTTCTTAGGAAAGTTTCTTAAAAGCTAAGACTATTATTATCATTACGAGCATAGAGAACAACAATAAGATAGGTTGTGAAAATATGAAAAAAAAAAACAAAAAAAAACACAATTTTTGAATACAAGAAAGTGCAAATTTTGAGGGTCTTTCAAAAAAGATTATATTCAAACATTTTCTCTAGTTCTTGTGCTCACCAACTATTTGTACCGAAAAAAAAATTACTACAAAGCCAAACCGACACTGGTTTTCGCTGATTTTGGGATAACTTTTCAAAATTTGCCTATGAAAAAAAACTTCAATAAAAAGAAATGTTAAGCTTTTTTTTTTTTTTTTTTTTTTTTTTTTCCACTGACATCCCATTTTCACAACTTTCGGAGACCAAAACAAAAACAATAAAAATTTTATATAAAAAGGCTTTTGACTCCGGTTCAAAAAATTTTTCCCAGACTTTTTCATTTCCATAATTCTTCTATTTTCTTGTTGATTTCAATCTCTCGTTGACATTCATTGCATTTTTAAATTTTCTATTATTTATTTATACATCAATCAATGGCTGGAAATAAGACTGAAGGAGGCAACGCTGCCTTTCATAACTTCAACAATGATTTCGCTCACATCGAAGATCCTCACGAGAGACGAAGACTTGCTTTAGAAAAGATTGATAATGCTTCTTTTGGTTGGTACCATATTCGTGCCATTGCGGTTGCCGGTATTGGTTTTATGACAGATTCTTTCGACATTTTTGCTATTAATATCGCTACTTCTATGTTTGCATATGTTTACTGGGGTTCTTCTGTTGGCGGTAACGCTGTTATCCCTTCCTCTACTTCTACTCTTATCAAAGTCTCTACTTCTGTTGGTACTGTTGTCGGTCAATTGTTTTTTGGATGGTTGGCTGACGCTGTTGGAAGAAAGAAGATTTATGGTTCTGAGTTGATGATTATCATTGCTGCCACTATTGGTCAAACTATCATTGGCGAATCTCCTGCCATTACTTTTGTTGGTACACTTGTTTTCTGGCGTATTATTATGGGTCTTGGTATTGGTGGTGATTATCCCCTTTCCTCTATTATTACTTCTGAATTTGCCACCACTAAGTGGAGAGGTGCCATCATGGGTGCAGTTTTTGCCAACCAGGGCTGGGGTCAGCTTCTTGGTGGTATTGTTGCTGTTATTTGTGTTGCCGCTTGGAAGGATACTCTTATTGTTGCCAATAACGTTTCTGAGTGTGTTGGTCCATGCATCAAAGCCATTGACCAAATGTGGAGAATTCTGATTGGTATTGGTGCTGTTCCTGCTGTTTCTGCTCTTTATTTCCGTCTTACTATTCCTGAAACTCCTCGTTACGCTTTCAAAGCTGAATCCAATGATGCTTCGGACGCGAATGAAAAGTCTCAAGCTGGGGAGATCCAGCAGGTCACTGAGAATCAGTCTGCTCCCTCTACTAAGTCTGAAGATGAGGAGGAGTATCAGGTTCCTAAAGCTTCTTTCAAGGACTTCTGGTCTCATTTTGGTCAATGGAAGCACGGCAAGATTCTTCTTGGTACTGCTGGTTCTTGGTTCCTACTTGATGTCGCTTACTACGGTCTTTCTTTAAATAACTCTGTTATTCTTGGTGCCATTGGTTACGCTGGTCAGCACAACGTTTACTACAATCTTTTTAATACTTGTGTTGGTAATATCATTCTTACCTGTGCTGGTGCAATTCCTGGTTACTGGTTTTCTGTAGCCACTATTGATACTCTTGGTCGTAAAACCATCCAGCTTGGTGGTTTCACTATTCTTACTGCTATTTTCTGCATTATTGGTTTTGGCTATCATAAGGTTGGTAACCATGGTCTTTTCGCTCTTTACGTTCTCGCTCAGTTCTTTTGCAATTGGGGTCCTAACGTTACTACTTTCATTTTTCCTGGTGAGATCTTTCCCACTCGTTACAGATCAACTGCACACGGTATGTCTGCCGCTTCTGGAAAGATTGGTGCGATCATTGCTCAGTGTGTTATTGGTCCTTTGATTAACCATAACTGCCCTGCTGATAAGAAGAACTGTTGGTTGAATCATGTTATGCAGATTTTTGCTCTTTTCATGTTGCTGGGTATTTTCACTACTTTGTTGTTGCCGGAAACTAAGAGAAGAACTCTTGAAGAGCTTGCTGAGACTTATCACGGTGAAATCGATATTGGCAAGCTGAGATACGAGCAGGCCCAAGCCAAGAAGGCTGAAGTTGAAGGCCTTTCCCCAGAACAAGTTTAATGACCTTATTCTAATCAGCAACTAGCTGAGCAGATAAAAATAGCATGCACGACGAATGTCCAAACATTATTAGACGCTGACTTTTACATAGAACCTTTTTTGTTATGTTTTTTATTTATTTATATGCATTATATCAGTTTATTTCAAATTTATTAGATTAGACCCTGTTCATTTTTTATTCAATAATATTAATTAAATCATTAAAAAGAAAGATGTTTGATTAAAAAATATGTGAATCTATTTCTCAGATTGTTATTTTCAAATTATGTTTAAATGCTTATTTTTGCATAAAGTTAAAGTGATAGAAGAAGACATTAAAGAAAAAATTTAATGCCTTGGAATTATACGTATACATACACAATAACTGTTGAGTCTCCTTTTTCTTTATTTTTTTCTAATAAAAAATCTGTTTATTGTCTTCATATCGAATAGTGACCTACTAAAAGTATAAGATAGATAAAGAAAACATGGGAATAAAAAAAACATGATTTTCGGATGTCAGTATTTTGAATTTGTAAATCTAACATAAATGTCCATGCAATTATAAACTCTAAACTTGAAATTGTTATTTAAAAAAAATTAAATTGACAAACAAGTTAACAACACAAAAAAAAATTTTTTTTTCCAATGAATACAAGATAGGTAACAATCATACGTATAATAATTTTTATGACTCAGTGAATAACCGTCAATATGAAAAATTTTTTGAGACCGACATCCTATGGCAGATTTTAAAAACATGAAATAAAAATGTAATACTGACGTTTTTTTTTTTTTTTTGTAAATTTTTAATAATTTTACGTTTGTATGAATTTATCATCATGCTAGATTGTTTCAAGAATATTCGTACGTACAGTCTATTATCTCAAACATAAAAAAATTGCGAACTCTGTGGATCGAACACAGGACCTCCAGATTAACTGTAGACTGATTTTCTTCAGTCTGGCGCTCTCCCAACTGAGCTAAGTCCGCTTTCTTAAATTTGAAAGCAATGAATCTATGTTAGGACGCAACTTATGACACAACTAAAAGCAAAGCTTGGGATGAACGGAGGTGAAGCATACGTTTTGGAACAACGTTCAAAGAATTAAATTTTTTGAAAAAACAAATAATGTTTTGTTAAGTCTAAATCACGGTTTCTTTTCGTAATTATTTCTAACGCTATTCATGGAAAGACTATGACAAGTTAGATGAACTTCGACAATACTACTCTTGTACTCAACAAGAGTTGTATAACAGTAAGTACCTCAACCCACTGGAACCATTTATGAGGACTGTGCCTTGCCATATCTTTAGCAAGTTATTTTAGCTGCGAACAAATCATGGTGCTCTTGGGAAGTATTTCCAAATGAGGTGTATTACTGAGAGAGATTATAACTGCTAATGTGGACAACTGGAAACAGTTGAACACGTCCTTAGGAAGGTACGCTCTAGGAGGTGCAGAAGGCGCTCCTTAAGAACGTTTATGAAAGTCATAACTAGATTATTTTTATTTACTTAGAAGTGATTGAAATATCTAGTAAAACCCCAAAGTTGATTCAATAGAACGTGAACTTTTGCGAATTTTTGGCCGACGGTTTAAATTACTGCTTGAAGTACTATCATTTTCTGTAGAGCTTCGTTTAAATCTAGGAGGCCATGAAATACGAAAATATTCAATAATCGACTTTTCTTTTGCCTCTGGCTTGAAACCAGAATTAAGAACAAACTCTTGGAGAAGATATCGTTTTTTAACATAACTTGCCCCCACTTCCGGGTCAACTATCAATGGGTTTCCATTGCTAGATGTCTTGTTAAACCAATTTCTCAAAAATATAATTTTTTTTGCTAACCCATAGTTTGCAGAGAAATCGTTTTTAGAAAATTTCAGGCCAATTTCGTTTGACTTATCTATCAACTCTTTCCGCGAGGACCAGAAAGAGGCAAGATAATATGACTGTTTATTGAAGTCAGCCGAAAAACTCGAGGTTGAAATTCTCAAATAGACCAATCCAGATTTTCCCGTAGCATGGTCAGTTGATACTTCCATTAGGTCAATTATAGTAAGAGAACTGGTTATGTTAATACAACCACTGAGATCGAGCAATCTCAATTTTGTCCATTGCCCGCTTTTGATTGCAACTATCCATAATTTTAAAATTCCTGTGTCAATGTTTTTACATCCAGAAACGTCTAGAGCCACAAGGCTTGGTAGCGCCATAATATCCAGAAATACCTGCCGATGCCACGTCTTTGTT
Source organism: Geotrichum reessii (assembly GCA_013305925.1). NCBI lineage: Eukaryota > Fungi > Ascomycota > Dipodascomycetes > Dipodascales > Dipodascaceae > Geotrichum > Geotrichum reessii. Next base: position 49,025 of record QVTG01000108.1, on the reverse strand, counting down.
CCATCACTGGTAGATAGATCTAAAAAAGTCAAAAACTTGAAATTTTGGTGTAAATTAAGCTCAGTTACTAAGCTACCGACATTTTCAAGCATTGGGATTATTTCAATTCTGTGATTCGATTTGCTGGTAACAAGACGACTATTCATACAATCCACTCTACTATGTACTGAGTTTAATGACGTATAAGTTGAGCTTTGTTTCTGTTTAAAAGCGTTAATATATGTTTGTTTTCCATGACATCGGAACTTCTTTTCTTGTCCAAACGCATTTGCAAATCGTTGAAACATCTTGTAAGAATCTTTACCAGAGTCAGCAACAATATCCCAAACATTTTTCCAACCTCCGTCCCAAGTGAGAGGAGTTTTTTGTAAAATATTATCGGTAAGGTCCTCAGGATAATTTATGATCATATGTGCAACCTTCTCACAAGCCAGCTGGCGTAATGACTTGATGCAACTGTTGGTCCCTTTGAGTGTATTTCCGTAACTAATGTCATCGACACCGTCTGAATAACATTTCTTCTGCCAGTTAAATGGCTTATACGAGCTTTCATAAGCAGAATTGGCTTCATTCCCCAATCTCTGATTTTCTTGTATGTAACACTCATAGCCAACTGCTGTAGGCTCATCCGAAGGTCGAGTCGACTTTTTGGCAGATGAATTTCTGTGCTTTTTAAATCGATGTCGAGGAAAACTTCCTGTCATATTCAAAAGCTAACTAAAAGTAGATTATCTATATTTTTGGTTACTAATGACGCTTCAATGTCATATTCTAGTTGTATCTGACAAGAGATATCTTTGGTTTGTTTTCATCACTGCCCATATTAGTATTGTTTTTCTTTTTTATTTATTTATTTCGCGTCGGATATATAGCAGGCTTACATAAACAATTATAAATCAAAAACTCAAGTGTTAGCCAAGTATCGACTCATTCTTGCCGGCTTCATCGTTTTTCATCCTCCTGTAATCCTCATAACTACCCCTTGCGGGCCCTCTCGGTGGGCCCCGGTTTCCCTACCTTCCCCTTCTGGGGCGGGGCTTGTAGTCAAATATTCTTAACCTGTTGTACCGTACTAAAATGTCTAGTTTCATGCCATTTTTGAGCCTTAAGCCTTATGCTCATAGGCAGATCTCGTGACTTGATATTAGGTGATTAACTTATATATGAAACATTATATGAGAAAAATTTTTTTGTTCCCTTTTTGCAAATATACAGATAACATTGCATCATGTATGTAAAACTTCATTATTCACTATGATATACCCACTCCCAATCAACCCAGGTATCAAATAAAGGAGGTTGACAGTAATACTGTATTTAAGTTGAGTATAGTCATTGACTTTTAAACTATTTGTATATACGTATCATGAGACTTTCAATGTAGTGATTTCACCCGTCTTTAGTAATTGTATAATCTGTACTGGTACCAAATTCTCTATAAACCAATCAATGTGCTAAAAGATATCTGGGTTACAATCCCAATAGATTTATAACAAAAATTGATGAATAGTGATGTATCAACAAGCTGCCCTAATTAGGCAAACTAAAGTAAAAACTTTTTTAATAAATACTCACAAAACTTCATTACCGTTTTGAACTTCTCTGTAAGATCAAAAGAAACTATTGGTTAAATCTCTACTAAAATAATGAGAATAGAGATATTATCAGGAAATCATATGAAAACATTAATTTCAAACTGAATTAAAATATATGAAACTCAACTTTTTTTGAATTCTACATAAAAATAGACTTAAGGTATATTTGAATTGTTACAGTAATAAGACTTTACAATATCAAAACAAGTGGAATGAAAATAAGATAAACTAACCGGCTATCTGTTGAGATGTACCTAAACTAATCTCATAGGCATCAAAAACTAACAAAAAAAAGTATTAAATTGACAGTTGTATGATACAATCAAGTTTATCATATGAAACTATATAGTATAGACTCTAAAGCTCACATTAAGGTGCTTAAAGATAAACTAATCATTTGTAACTAAAGTACTGCAAACTTAGATTCAAATAATCTAATATTATATGTACATATTTTAACCACCAAAGTTGGTAGGATGTCTTGATGATCTTCGTGATTCTCGAGAATAGCTTCCATCATTTGGTCCATGCGTTTCCCTAGACGCTGAAGGCAGAGCTCTGCCAATAGGTGATTGAAATTCAAAATTTCGAGACGGCGTTACAGTCGTTGGAGAAATAGTAGAGGCATTTTTTACAGGCTGAACCACTTTATTGGATGAAGATCCTACATCATTACTTTTAGCAACAGTCCCCGTAATGGTTTTAGAAGTGAAGCATTCTGAAGTTTCCTTGAGATCATGGATGCTACTAGTGATGGATCGGCTTCGCAGTCTCATCATATCGCGTTTTCGTAGTTCTTCATAATCTTCTGAATCATCTGTATCATCATCATCGTCATTACTATGGTCATTATTTTTGTCATCATTGTCGTTTAAAATCTGCGGGTTTTGGAATTGGTTTATTAGTAAGAGTTGCTGATCTAACGTGGTTCCAGTAGCATTAAGTTCTTTTTTGCAAGAATCTGTTGACTGTTTATTGTTTTGAGTTTGTTTTGAATCAGATGCTGACATGAATGTGTTCTTTTTTGTCGTTGCCTTTGGCCGACCCCTTTTTCTTTTCTCAAGCACAGCAGACCCTGTTGAATTATCTTGTTGAAAAATTGAATTAGTAACATTTTGAATCTCAAGCTTAGGAAACTCGGTGTTTCCAAACCGGACGTGATTAAAACCAGTTGACACCCCAGTAGTCGTACTAAATTCTCCAGTACCACCAATATTATTTTCTCTTTCTGTGATTAATAGATTTTGTCGAGTGTTTTCCGAAGCAACTGCATCATAGCTCAGCCGCGCTACTCTGAAATCTGGTCGTTCAGTGACAAATGAATTTTTCCGTTTGCTCTCTAACGCCTTCTTGAGACGCACTTGGGTTTCATTGATTTTATTGTAAACGTTAGCTAAGCTATCACAATTTTTTTCTTCACTGCTGGATTTGGTATTATTATTGGTAGAGTTTTCGTTGTCCAAATTTTCAGATATCGTTGTGAAAGATCTATTAGAAGCAGCTAATGCCGCAACTGCTTTACGTGATCGAGGAATTAACGTGCCATCTTCAAAATAATTTCCTGGAGATCGGTTGCGTAATGTAAAAGACGGCGTTTCACAATGAGCTATGACATAAGAAACATTTCCATCAAGCTCTGCTATAAGTTGAACCACTGCCTTGCATGTTTGAGAGCCGCCGCCACCAGCAGGAGTAAACTGAACCCTGTCAAACAAAACAACATGAGCAATCTTCTCCTCAGGATACTGGGCGGCAAAAGGACCTATCAAAGATCGATTGCAAAAGAAAAACGGTTCAACCTTTTGAAGTTGTGCCGAAGATCGGTAATTTGCATTGTCTCTAATAAAAGCATGATCGGGTAAAACTCCAGGCACAGCAGACACAACAGAGGGTGGCTGTCGGGGACCTTTATAGCGTTTTGCTGTGTGTTGAATTAGAGCAATTTCTTCAGACTCTCCACTGTCTAAAACTTTGAATGCCGTGAGCCTAATCGAAAATGATCTCACTTGATAGCGAGTATTGTCGTAAGTAAGATAAACCGGAAAAGGAGGGACTTTTCCAGGTTGAATATCATTTTTTTCTACTAAAGAAAAACTAGCAACTAGCGTAAAGTAATTTCTTCTGTATGATAACCATGTCTCGTCGTCAGATTTCTGAAATCCACGATCAATTCGAGCCGAAATAATAGTGTATAACGGGTTTTTATTGGGATCGGACAGTTCAAAAGTTTGAGTAGTTCGGTTAAATTCAGGCCCCACTCTGTAAAACTCTTTTGACCTGGGTGGAACAAAAGTATTACTATCTTTTGATTGGTGTTTTCGAAGTTGCTTTGTTGCACTTGATAATGAAACAGCCCTGTAAAAAACAATTAGAAAAAAGATGATCAAGATAAAAATAAGATATACATACAGGTCATCTGTTGAAGACTTATTAAGAAGTTGGTGAGGGCTTGGAGTCATTGCTAAAACCTGATTTTTAATGAATCATTAGCAGATCTTCAAGTCAAGCTCATCGAAAACCCGAAAAAAAGTACCGACAATATATTGAATGGATGTCAAATTCCAATTATTAAATTAAAGAGCAAACAAGAAAATGAATATAGACAAGATTAAAGAGATGAGAAAAGAGTATTAAAAAAAATGCTCAATAGAAATTTTTTGAAGAATAATAGATTTATTTGCAAAAGAATTTTAGGTGGTTTTCAAAGTTGGGATTTTCAGGTTTTTGTATTCGTAAAAAACAAAAAAGGTTTGCTTGAAGCAATGGAAAATAAATATTATTTATAATGTACAAAAATTGAGATCTACAGTGGACAATTAGCAATAACAAAAATTAATAGCATCGTGGAAACTAATAACTTTTTTTTATTTATTTTTTTTAAACTAAATCCAGGTATATTTTTGACTTCTTCTTTTTGTTATATGAAGGTATTCGAAAAAACTAAATCGCTTGTTTGAATACGAATATTCTTTGCTTAAAAAAAAAAAGTCTTGATAACAATCCATTCTAAAAGAGGATTTTTGTAACTAAGTTTTTAGTTACCCTGATACACATAAGCCCTGACTAATGATAAGTTTTTTTTTTTTTTTCAATTCTCCCAACGGCTTTTTTTTTCTCTAAAATTTTCTATTCCTTCCTGCTCTCGTTCGACAACTCCAGCCTTCGTCTATATCAGCTTTAATACAAAATGGTCAAAAAAGCCATTGACTCGCGTATTCCGGCACTTATTCGCAATGGTGTCCAGGAAAAAAAAAGAAGTTTTTTTGTTATTGTTGGTGACAAGGCTAGAAATCAACTGCCTAACCTCCACTATTTGATGTCTGCCGCAGATATCAAGATGAACAAGTCCGTTTTATGGGCATACAAGCACAAGCTCCTCGGATTTACTTCTCATCGCCAGAAGCGGGAAGCTAAGATTAAGCGCGACATTAAACGTGGTATTCGTGAGCCCAACTCTGAAGACCCTTTTGAGCTTTTCGTAAGCTTACAGAACATTAGATACGTCTTTTACAAGGAAACCGAAAAGATTCTTGGTAACACTTACGGCATGTGTATTCTTCAAGATTTTGAAGCCATTACTCCGAATATTTTGGCTCGTACTATTGAAACTGTTGAGGGTGGTGGTATTGTTGTTCTGTTGCTCAAATCAATGACTTCGCTCAAGCAATTGTACACTATGACTATGGATATCCATTCTAGATACAGAACCGAGGCACACGACGATGTGGTTGCTCGTTTCAATGAGCGGTTTATTCTTTCTCTTGCTTCTTGCGAAAACATTCTTGTCGTAGACGATGAACTGAATGTATTGCCTATTTCTGGAGCCAAAAATGTCAAAGCTCTTCCTCCTAAATCTGATGACGACGAACTTACTCCTCATGCTCAAGAGCTCAAAGACATTAACGAGAGTTTAGAAGGTACGCAGCCTGCTAGCAGTTTGGTCAAAATTGCCAAAACCGTAGATCAGGCTAAAGCAATTCTGGGTTTTATCGGAGCCATTTCTGAGAAAACTCTTAAAAACACTGTTACTTTGACTGCTGGCCGTGGTCGTGGTAAATCTGCAGCTCTTGGTGTTGCCATCGCTGCTGCGGTTGCTTCTGGCTACTCTAATATTTTTATCACTTCACCCAGTCCTGAAAATTTGAAAACTTTATTTGAATTTATTTTCAAGGGCTTTGATGCTCTCGGCTACGATGAACACTTGGACTACGATATCATTCAATCTACTAATCCTGATTTTAACAAGGCTATTGTCAGAGTCAATATTTTCAAAAGTCATAGACAGACAATTCAGTACATCCAACCTTCCGATTCTAATGTTCTAGGACAGGCTGAGCTAGTTGTTATTGATGAGGCTGCAGCAATTCCTCTTCCTTTAGTTAAAAAACTTATGGGTCCTTACCTTGTTTTTATGGCTTCTACTATTAATGGTTATGAAGGTACTGGTAGATCTCTTTCATTGAAGCTTATTCAGCAGCTTAGAGACCAACAGTCTGGTAAAAAAACTAAGGATGATACAGGTAACAACGATCTTGCCGCTGTCGGTGGCAGATCTTTGACTGAAATCACTCTGGAGGAGCCTATCAGATATGCTCCTGGTGATCCTGTTGAAAAATGGCTCAACAAGCTTCTGTGCCTGGATGCAACTGTCTCCACCAACGCTAGATTTGCCAATAAAGGTACACCTCATCCTTCACAATGCAATCTTTTCTACATTAACAGAGATACTCTGTTTTCGTTCCATCCTGTGTCTGAAGCCTTTTTACATAAAGTTATGGCTTTATACGTTGCTAGTCATTACAAAAACTCGCCCAATGATCTTCAACTACTGAGTGATGCGCCTGCTCATCAGCTTTATGTATTGCTTCCTCCTATTGATGAAAATGATCACAAACTTCCTGAACCTCTGTGTGTTGTGCAGTTGGCTCTGGAAGGTGAAATCTCCAAGGCTAGCGTCAGAAACAGTTTGAGTAGAGGACACCGTGCAGGTGGTGACTTGATTCCTTGGTTGGTATCCCAACAGTTTCAAGACGAGGAGTTTGCTGGCCTGTCTGGTGCTCGTGTTGTCAGAATTGCTACAAACCCTGAATACATGAGTATGGGATATGGTGCCAGAGCTCTTGAGCTGCTTGAAGAGTACTTTGAGGGCAAATTCACTGATTTGTCTGAAAACGCGCCCAAAAAAGATTTTTCAATTACCAGAGTTACAGACAAAGAGCTGGAAAAGGCTACCTTGCGTACCGACGTTGTAAAGACTAGAGATCCTAAAACCATGCCTCCCTTGCTTCTCAAGCTTTCTGAAAAGCCTCCTCATTTTTTGCATTACTTGGGTGTTTCTTACGGTTTGACTCCCCAACTGAACAAATTTTGGAAGAAAGCTGGTTATGTTCCTATCTACTTGAGACAGACAGCCAATGAACTGACTGGTGAACATACTTGTGTTATGCTCAAAGTTTTGAAGAAGGGTAATAATACCAACCAATGGCTGCCTGAATTTGCCAATGATTTTCACAGACGTTTCATTAACTTACTTGCCTACGAGTTCAGAAAATTCACTGCTACTCAAGCCCTGGCTATTATGGATGGAGAGCAGGAGATTGTCAAGAAAACTTATCCTGTGAGCGATCTGACAAAGACTGATCTAGATAGATTGCTTTCTCCTTTTGATCTCAAAAGACTAGACTCTTACGCCAATAACTTGCTTGATTACCACGTTATTGTGGATCTGCTTCCCCTCATATCCCAGCTCTACTTTGGCAACAAGCTTGGTAATTCCAACATTAATCTGTCCGGTATTCAAGCTGCTATCTTGCTTGGTATTGGCTTGCAGAAGAAGGACATTGACACCATTAGTTCTGAACTTAATCTTCCTGTTAACCAAACCCTGGCTATGTTTGCCAAGATTGTGCGCAAAGTCACTACACATTTCCGCTCAATAGTGACAGAGGCTATTGATGCTGAAATGCCTGAAGTCAAAGATAAACTTGTTCAGGAACTTAATGATGACGGTGAGGAAGAACAATTTGTCGGTCTTGAACAGACTCTTGAAGATGATCTTAAGGAGGCTGGTAAAGAGGTTCTTTCCGAACTGAAGCAGAAGCAAAAGGAACTAATTGATTCACTTGATTTGTCCAAGTATGCTATTTCACAGGATGATGCCGACTGGGAGTCATCTAAAAATGCTGTCAAGAAGGCCGCTGCTGGCGGTAGCAGCTCAACCGGTGTGGTTAGTATCAAGAGCACAAAGAAGGACAACAAGAGAAAAGAGTCTGCGCAAGAAATCTACGAAAAGGAGATGAACGCGTCTTCGAAGGGAAGCAGCAAGAAACGCAAGAAGTCTGGAAAGAAATAGATGTCGTATACATATTATTAGAACTTTATTGTTTTATCATTGTTTATTTTATTTTTTATTTTTTTAGTGTAAATTTTTATAGAAAGAGCTCAATCATTTATTTGAACGATTAATCATAACTAACACTATTTGTAAAAGACAGTATAAAGCTTTATAAAAAATTTTCAAGACAAGTCTAATTTCCCATGTCTTCTTTGTATGTCTTTGTTATTATTATTTTAATTGTGTAACTATGTGATGTAAAGACGATAAACAGATTTTCTATCTATCTAAGTCTAAATTCTATCCCTAAGAGGCTTTGTCTGTTTAAGAAGCCATTCCTTGCTGATTTTCTCACCAGATAGATACGCTACTGTATCTCTATAAACAGTGTCGTGATATTCATCAACCCAAATAATTTCCTCTTCTGTTAACTTTGAAACATCAATCAAGTTTCGACACAAAGGTACACGGGTAATAGTTTCAAAGCCGAGATACTTCTTGCCACCAAAATTGTTTTCGGTTTTGATTTCTTTAACAGCAACAACGCTTTCAATGCGAATTCCAAAGAACCCATCTTTGTAGTATCCAGGCTCGTTTGACAAGATCTGTCCAATTCTGAGAGCGGTGTTAGAATAGTTTGATTTGACACCAATACCGATAGGACCTTCATGAACATTTAGAAAGCTTCCCACGCCATGGCCAGTGCCATGCCGGTAGTCAAGACCCTTGCGCCAGAGGGGTTGCCGAGCCAGTGCGTCAATCATGTATCCATTAACGCCCTCAGGGAAAACAACTGAAGCCAATGCAATATGACCTTTCAGTACTAAAGTGTAAGCATCAATCTCTTCCTGGGTTGGTGTACCAAAGTGTAGTGTGCGCGTTGTATCGGTCGTGCCGTCTAGGTACTGACCGCCAGAGTCGCACAAGTAAATCTGATCAATTTCAATTAAGAACTCGCTGTCCGTTGCTGGCGCATAATGAATCACGGCAGCGTTTGGACCAGACGAAGAAATAGTTTCAAAACTGAGGCCGACGTAGTCTTCCATTTCGGAACGAAACTCCTCTGCCTTAAGACCACCCTGATAGTCTGTAATAGTTTTGTTACCTTTGACTTTCAGTTCATTATCAAGCCAGGCAAAGTACCGAATAAGAGCAACGCCGTCTTTGATTTGACAGTTTTTAGCACCACTCAATTCGACTGAATTTTTGATGCTTTTTGACAACTCGACGGGCGACGGAATAATGGAAACATTTGTTTTGCCACCTAGTGCATCGTAGAGAGCCCAAGAAATTCCAGTCGATACCAATACCTTTTTTCTTTCGGCAAGCGATCTAGCTTTTGTATTAAAAGTCAAAACGGATAAAGAAATTTGGCGAGCGTCGGTAAACACATCTTCGTACGGCTTCACCTGTACATATTTACCAAAGTATTTAAGGACTTGGTTGGTAATTTTAACCTTGTCAATATAGAGAATGGCCTCTGTTGCAGATACAAACGAAAATGCCCTAAAAACCGGATTAAATGGAATGTCGTCACCCCGCAGGTTATAAAGCCAAGCAATGTCATCTAATGCGGACACGAGGAAACCATAGCCCCGCTTTTTGATGATGTCTGACCGTAGCTCAATGAGTTTGTTAATGAAGGATTTTCCCGCATATTGTAAAGGTAGGATTTTTACAGATGAATCAGAACGCTCGGGCTGATCGCTACCCCAAATGAGGTCGATCAAATTGGGGCTGACGGGAACTAGACTGTCTGCAAGGTCATTAGCCTTGAAAAGTTCATGCAAGGTTTGGTATTCATTGTAACTGAATAGCTGTGGGTCAAACCCAACTACAGCTTTAGTCTTGATAATTTCGTTAACAATCCATGTCTGCCAAGTAGGGACGTTTGGCACACCTTGTTTTAGCAACTTCCAGTTATTGTCAAGTTGGCGGCCGGCCTGAAGGAAGTATCTTCCATCAGTAGCTAGAATAGCCTTATCTCGGGTAATGACTGCGGTACCAGCAGAGCCCGTGAAGCCCGAAATATACTCACGCCGGTTATCCGAGTCACTTGTATACTCAGAGTCGTGTTCATCCTGAGTGAGCACAATGTAGATGTCAATGTGGTGTTTGTCAAAAAGTTTTCTTAGTGCATGTAATCTATCTGTAGTGGGGGTGTTCATTATAGAGGGGCGGCGAACGGAAGAATGGGATCTAGCTCCGTCTGTAGAGGTGTTTGGAGAGAATAATTGACTGAGTTGCCAGGACCGGACACGATAAGTCATAATTTTTAAAAGAAAAAAGAAAGAAATACAAAGAGGTTTTTTTTTTTAATTGATTTAAAAATATTAATGTAAGTTTTTTTTTTTTTTTGAATTTTGAATTTTGCTTCGAAGATAAGAAGACATAAAATAATCCGTTATTGTTGCTGTTGGTTTTTGCTACCCCCATCAACGCCGCATGACTTAAAACAGACAATTTCAATTTCAAACCTAACCCTGTTTTAATTTACTACTAATTTTGTAGGTCTTTTATACCAGAAAATTTTTTGCTATAAGCTAGAATTTTGAAAACCAATAGACCATCATCTGGTTGCATTTTTAAGGCTTCATTACCATTTCAATTTTATAAACAGTGTACTTCATCACTGGCTTTTTCTTTTTATGGATAATATTAAAAAAAAATAATGTTTAATGAACAGAGCTTGCCTGAAATAATTGAGGTCAGTGACATGGGAGCGTAGTGTTTCTAAACTACCAATTACTAACATGCCGTTTTAGCTAGTTGAAAGCCTGTACCGCCCAAATGATCCCAGTGTCATTGCGGAGTATGTTTTTATTTTTTATTTTATTTATGTTACTACAGTTTCTAACAGGTTTCTAGAACACAAAAATATCTTCAGGATTTACAAAAGTCGCCCTTTGGCTGGGATTTAGCCGATAGTTTGATCCAGGCCCATTCACCCAACTCGCAATTTTTTGGTGCATTGACCTACACAGTTAAAATCAATACATACTGCAAAAGAGCATCAAGTGATGAAGACAAAGCCCAGTCCAACAATCCTCAAGATAAAACTCCCAGCGATATTTTGGTTGAATTGCTTTCAGCTCTCGTCTATCTTAATAATAAGGAGAATGTTCAAACACATGTACTGAGGAAGATTCTCTCAACACTTGCGCGGTATTTTACGAAATTCTATGAGAACTGGCCTCAATTTATAGCCTCAGTAATTGCAACAATAGTTAACAATAAACCCGTTGTGGATACGTCTAATATATCAATTGAATCTTTAACTCAACAACTATCGGAGCAGAACACGCTATTATGTCTAGAATTTTGTCAAGTCCTGATAGAGGATGTCAAATCGACCACATTTGAAAATTGGGAAGAAGCAAAGGTTGACTCCATTATCAATAAAAACATATCGAGTTTGACCGTGCTGCTACGTTTTGCATCGGAAATTCTTTACCCAATTCAACAAAATAAGTTAATTCTCGAGCATGTTTTTAAGGCTTACGGAGCATGGGCAGTAAACCACCCCATGGATTCAGAATATGTTGAAATCCTAGCTCCGGTCACCGCTTTCATCTTTCAGTTTTTGAGACAAGGCGCAACATCTGGATTATATCTTACTGCCCTTGATGAGATTTCTGAAATTCTAAACCGATTTCCACTTTTTTTCAACAAGCAGGCCAAGTCTGAGCTGGTATATATTTTAGGTGAAACAGGCCGACCAATAATACAACAAATTGAAGCGAAAAATACACAAATCTCTCAGCTATCTAAAGTATTTATTTATGACGAAGATGATGATGATCTGGAGAACCTTGAAAGTACCGTTGAATCATTTGCAAAAGCCGCGATTGTTATCTGTGAAATTGCAATGGGAAATATCGAATCGTTGCAAACTCTGGAAATTTCTACGCTTGTTGAATATCTTTTAGTGATTTCAAATTTCCCTGGCTTTCCATATGTAGATCACAATCTGACAATGTTTTTACTAGAATTTTGGGGCACTTATGCTGACACACTACTTGAAAACGAGGAGTTAATATCACAAGCCGGTTCAGTTATCACTCGAATTATTGAAATTCTTTGGAACAAAAGTACATTGCCAGTTCATGAACAAAAGATTCATTGGACGTCAGACTCATGGGAGGGGTTTGACTCTTTTCGGAAAGATTTCTGGGAGTTTTTAGATGCTACTTATGTTATTGTCGGGACACCATTATTCCAAACACTTGTCAAAAATGTTCTTGATCAATTAAATAATGGTCAGCATAACTGGGAGAAGCTAGAGGCATCTCTGTCTTGCATCAATGCGCTATCTGATAACATTACTTCGCAGTCAGAAGTAGAAACTCAATTGATATCACAATTGCTTCAGTCTTCTTTACTAGAGCAGTTATCAAATTTAAACGATATGCACATTAAAACGACGGGTGTGAATTTCATTGGCTCTTATGATGCGTTTTTTGAAGAAAGTGCTGGCAAACCATTTTTATTCCCTGCGTTAGACTATCTTTTTAAAGCGTTGAGCATATCTAAAATTTCGGCAACAGCATCAAGGTCAATTCAGAAACTTTGTTCTTCTTGCCGAGGTTATCTCTCTAATGCATTGCCCTCATTTTTTGATACGTACCGAAATATGTCATTGTACGAGATTCTCAACAATACTAGTCATGAGCGCACAGTTTTTGCTATTTCCTTTGTGATCCAGGCTGTATCAGATATTGATGTAAAAGCTGAATATGTGAATGAGCTTATTACTTTGATTTTGGGGCAGATAGAAAAAGTTTATGCGCACTACGAGGCAACACCACCTGAGGCTAGAGAGGAAGAATTCAAAAAGATTTGCTCTTTGCTCAAATGTCTTGGGAACATTGGTAAAGGTCTTCAGGTTCCAGATGAGGTTGAATACGGTGACCGAGAAGATGACATAAACGAAATTAATTTTACGAAACAATACTGGGACGCGGACAAATTTGGTATTAGAAAAAAGTTACTACAGGTCATGAAGATTTTTGCGATTGAACGCGAGTACTTCAGAGCCAGTGTAAATGTTTGTGAAAACTGTTGCGCGATTCTTAAATCTGGTTTTAGTGAGAATCTTCCTGGTCCGTTTGTGTTTCCTATTGATACTGTGTTGGAGTTTATTAAAGCCAAGTACAGTATAGGCCCATCTGCTTGCTACTCTAGTCTGATTGATCTTTCGTGCTGCTTTGTTTCATCATATTCTGTTGGTTCCAGCTCGATTCCAGCCAACTATTTGAACTCTTTGCTAGACACATTCTTTTTAGACTACAATGTCATGTTGGACTCGGAACCAGATGGCCAAACCGGCAAATTAAAGTTGCTGAAACAAGTATTTACTCATTACCTGAGCGTTCTGCTAAATAACCCCAAGTTGGAAGTTATGATCCGATTTGCGCTCGAAATGCTCAAGTCCAATGACCGGTTTGTCATGCGGGAAGCAACGTTCTTTTGGACTAACTTGATTTCAACCAAGGGTACTGAAAACGAAAGTGATGCGCATAAGATTGAGCTTATTTTGGGTGAGGTGGGACTAAAGTTGACAGAGACAATTTTAGAGGAAGTGTCGGGCGGCTGTGCGCGCAGTGAACTTGAATTTTACGGTGAGATCCTGAAGAGCTTGATGGCGAAACGAATGCATATGGCTCGAAAGTGGGTTGAATTTGTACTTGTGCAGCGACCAAATGAAGAAGATGGTAGTAATGGTGGTGATACAAGACTGAGTAAGATTGAGCTTGGCAAAAGACGGTTATTTTTCCAGCAGCTGGTGAATCTGCGTGGTAGCAGAGATACAAACAGGGTGGTCAAGCAGTTTTGGCTATCTTCGAGGGGAATCACTGATTACGTTTAAGTTTTTGGTGAGGGAGAGAAGGTAATAAGATACAAAAAAGCAGGTGGGGAAGTGAAAAATTTCAACTGTTTACGGCTAACAGTAATAATAAAAACACTATGGGTTAAGTTGATCATGAAGTCGATAACACTGAGTATGACATATGTAAATAAGTTTATTTTAATAAATAAAAAAAAAAAAAAATTTTGACATATTTTTTTAAAGTTGATCTGTCATTGATGTCATGTGAAAGTGACAAAAAAGTCCGACAATTTAAAAAAAAAAAAAAAAGAGTTCATGTGAAAATCTGCCCGGCGTTTACGTCTAAATTTTTTTTTTTTTTGTGAATCATTTAAAAAGTATTGCTGTATTAAATAATGAAGCCGTGTATCTTTGTAACTGACAAAATTACATTGAAGTTGGTGGAATTCAAACAGCAGCTTTGAAAAATCACTTTTTTTTTTTTTATCTGGGGCACAAACCCTTTTTTTTTTTTTTTTCAGTGAGGAATATATAAAAACCACAAACCAAAACCCTTTTTCTTTTTTTTCTTCTTTTTCTTATAATCTTTTTTTTTCAAGAATACATTACACAACGTTATAACTTTTTTTTTTTTTAACAATGAGTCTTTCTGACAGTAAGTGGTTTTTTTTAACCTCCTATTAATGTTGATACCGATTTTGGTTTGCTTTTATGAGTGATTGTATTCACCAGATTGGTTGTTTTAAAAGCCTCGAGCTCTATAATGGTCTCGCAGACACTATTAGACAATTTATCCGATGATGAATTATTTTAAATTCCGATATTCATTTATTGCTAACTTAATTCTTCTTGTTTCGTTGTTCAGGTGAATTCCCTGCCTCCACCTTCTTTGATACCATTTCTAAAGGCCTCAAATCTGACCCTAGTCTTGTCAAGAAGACCATCAGGTCAACCGGAGCCATTGTTGTTTTTAAGCTTATCAACAGCAACAAAAAGACTCAGGCTTGGTACTTGGACCTCAAGAATGACGGTACGGTTGGAAAGGGCGACAAGGAGGATGCCGATATTACACTGACGCTGTCTGACGAGAACTTTGCTAATCTTGTTGGTGGCAAGGTCAACGCCCAAAAGCTTTTCATGGGTGGTAAGCTCAAGGTCAAGGGAAATGTCATGAAGGCTGCTTCTATTGAGAATGTTCTCAAGGCTGCCAAGGCCAAGCTGTAAGCAAGATACTAATAACCGACTATAAAAAAATTAAAATAAAAAAAAACTTTTAAATATTGAAAAAAAACTATTTCTTATTCACTATTTTACTTGCCAATAAATTTTTCTATTCTGAAAAGCAATTGAGCAATGTCAAGTTTAATTGGAAGTCCTTTTTTTTTTGTAGTGCACGGAACTGGTTAGTCAAACCAACGAATGGTGTACTATCTGCTGAGCTTTTTTTTTTTGTTTTGTTTTGTTTTGTTTATTAGAGAAAAAAATGATCAGATACATATACTTTACAAACAATAGTCCTCTCATTAGCAGAATACTATGGTAACAAGCTTGAGTTATTGACATGAATATACATGTAAATATATATATATATATATATATTGAAAGTGAGGTTGTCAATAATACACACAATTTCAATCTGGTGAGATAAAAAAAAGAATGGGATTAATATCAAAAGGAGTTGTATTTTTTATCGAGCGTAGACTGGATTTGAACAAACCTAGCATGAAGGTCTTCAAAAAAGTTATCATTTTTAAGAAGCTCTGGCAAACTTTTGGATTGAGTTTTAGATTCGCGTATGCGTAAGAACAGGCTGGGTGGCGACGTGTACGAATAGTCACTATCAATAGTGGCGTCGTTGTCGTCTTCGGGTAGCGTAATACTGGCTGTTACTGCTGAATTGCCGCCACCACCACCACCACCATTACTGGCAGCGCTTGTATTAGGAACTGCGGTTGTTTCCGGTGATTTTACCATCCACATTCGAATCCGGTTAAAGTAGTTAGCCAAGTACGTCCAGTCTCTCATCAACGTCTGATCGGTCTCAGCCAAGGCAATGAGCGCATACTTGCGTACGTGTCCGCGTGATGAGTTGTCTTGGATCTTAAAAACTAATCCCATGTATGCAAACCCGTTACTAGTACTCGACGACGACGACGATGATGATACCATAATGGGGGTCGACTCATTAAACGTAAGCTCGGATGAAAGAAGTTGCAAGCAGGCCTGTTTTAACACCAATTTATCAGCGGCGCTTGCCGGCGTCTGCATCGAAAAATATGTCACGCCGTGCTTTGTCCTTGTCCGTAAACTTGCCGTGTCCTCATCTTGGTATGGTAATTTAAATCGGCAAGAATCACAGTATAAATCATCGATACCTGTGTTTTTGCTGTTTTTGTTGTTGTTGTTGTTGTTCCCGGTAATTGCGGTTGGAGCAGAACCACCACTGGTGGTATTGGCGGTAGCTGGTTTGGCCAAAGCCTGAGTCACGACAATAGAAGTCGGGCCATGGATTTCACAAAAATGAGCTAAACAAAGCTTTTCATATTCCAAAAAAAAAAAAAATAAAGACAAAAGGTACAAAAAAAAAAAAAAAAAAAAAAAATTATTATTATTATTATTAAATCATGTATTAGTTACATTTTTGATCTTATTTTAACAAATAAATAAATTAAAGAAAAAAATCAATGTTTTATTGAAATATTACCATGAGAGTCATTTTTTAACAACAACAGAAAAAAAGTAGTTATTGAGGTTATAAGGGCGTTATTTAGATGTAGGTTCTATAAGTTGGAGTTCGTTGAGTAAAAAAAGGATGTCTAAAATAAAAATAAAAAAAAACAAGCTGAAAATAGGTGGGGGGTTTTTTTATTAATTTATTTTTAGTTAACCCTAACATCAGTTTTATGAATTCTAATTTTTTTTGTGTATCATGCATTTGTTGTGTATTTATTGCGTTTGATAACATTGAATGACGTAATGATTATCTAAACGTATTAGACTGGTAATACGATAGGTTATGCAATAGTACATAACTTTGCTCAAACAGCTGTTGTTTATTATTTTTTTGGCCTGATGTGCAGTGTAAACTTTTTTTTTTTTTTATCAAAATCAACAATTACTTTGAAGGATGGTTTCAGTCTTTATCAGTGATACACAAATAATTAAGTTTTACCACGGAAGAAGAAGAAAAAAAATTTTTATAATTGATAAGTTGTGTAAATCAGGAACACTAATACAATAACAGAAAAATTCAATTCATAGAGACAAGTGTATATATTAGGAATGTATAAATAAAACAAAAAACAACAATAACAATGAATGGATCACAAACAAAAAAAAAAAAATCATAAACTAAATAAATAATGACCGCCAGCTGGAAGGGTAACAAAAAAAAAATTGTAATGCATAAATTTGTTGAGCAAAGGCTCATTTGTAGAGCGCAGATTCGTAGAGAGAAAATGATATCAACTCATTTCCATGTGTTGCGAACAAAAAAAAAAAGGGGAGAACAAGTTTTGTCATATCTGAGAAATGATTTTTTTTTTTGTTAATTTTTATCGCGAAACTCTATGGTCATCGTTTTGCTGAGTCAGTGAACTCTTCAGTGGAAGAGCAAAAGGCGCAACGACGCCGGCAGTAATGTAAAGAAGGACCAGAGAACTGGCAGGAGAGCTATTAGGCTTAGCAGCAGATCGGAAGAAAGTCTTAGCAGCAAACATTGTGTAGTATATAGTTGCAGGATGTGATGATTCTAGTGAAAAAGATAACTGTTGGGCAAATCTCAAGTACAAAGTTTTGGTTTGGTTTTATATTTGATTCGTATTGATTTAGTTTGAATGCAAAATGATGGAGAGAATTTTAAGTAGAAAAAAAAAGTAAAATAAAAATTGCGATAAACGAGACTTTGGGAATGAGCTCCTATTTATCTTGAGAAAATGACGATAATGAATAGGGTGTGTTATATTTACGTGTTCTACTAAAAATATGTAAATTATTATTATGGAAACCCTCAAAAGGCTCAAAGTGGTCTGAGATTAAGAAAATTTTTTACTGTTTCGACATTTTTGACATGTAAGAGATCATCATAACCGTAGTGGAAAACTGGTTAAAAATTACAATGTGATTACACACGACAGTGCATATCCAAGAAAAAAAAACCTTGTTTTGCTGACATTTACAATTATCCTTATTGGTTGAAATCTTTTTGTGAAATCCTCATAGTACTGCCAAGGTTGACACGGCTAAATTTTAAACCAATAGAACTTGCTTTAATGGTCAGCAGATTAAATAGGAACTTTGTAACTTTTTTTTTTTAAAGCCTTAAGTGAATCACCTATAGATCGTATATATATGCACAAAAAAGAATACCATCACCGGCTTGTCAAAGATCGTCATATTAACTGCTTTGAAAATTTTCTAATAGTAAAAAAGTAGGATTAAAACAAATAAATTGTTTCTTACTTTTTTTTTTTTGCTTTTGTTATGACCCTGGCAGTTTATTTAAAAAATAATATAAACAAAATTATTTCAAAATAATAATAAAAAAAAAAAAACATATAATAAATCAGCATTTTCAAAACAAAGTAACAAGTTTCTGCAATTAATAAGACTTCGATAACTCTGGCAGTAAACTGTAGCTTGTCGATCAAAGTCAAATTCATAATAACTTGATTTGCTGGCTCACAGTCAAAAATATCATTTATTATTATTATTATTATTATTATTATTATTATTATTATATTATTATTATTATTATTATTATTATTATTATTATTTCATCATCCAAGTTGTGACTTGGAGATAATCATTTAGGATTTTTAACCTTCCTGAGGCTGAACTAATCATCATGAATTGTAGCATCACTTTTCCAAACACCACAGTCTGTATCGAAGGACAGATTCTATTGATTTTACAAGATACAAATTTATACTAGGGCTCTTTTTCTTGACTGAAATGTATTTAATACTAATAACTTAAACCTACAAATACAAACCCTCCAGGTTTTCTTCAATCTTGTTTTTCATCACACGCTCCTTTGCGCTTCTAAAATCCTCTGCCGTCACCTTCATTCTGCGCTCTCTCAGCGCGAGCAAACCAGCTTCAGTGCAAATAGCCTTGATATCGGCACCAGAAAGATCGTCCTTTGCTGATACAAACTCCTCTAGGTCGACATCATCACTCAAGCTCATCTTGCTTGTGTGGATTTGCAGAATCTTGCGTTTTGTGGATTGGTCAGGGTTCTCAAACAAAATTTTACGATCAATACGACCCGGACGGATCAGTGCAGGGTCAAGTGACTCAATCTTATTTGTAGCCATGATAACCTTCACATCACCACGGTCGTCAAAACCATCCAGCTGGTTCAAAAGCTCAAGCATTGTTCTTTGAACTTCACGCTCGCCACCAGACGTAGAATCATAACGCTTAGTACCGATAGCATCAATTTCGTCAATAAACACAATTGAGGGCGCGTGCTCAGCGGCAATTTGAAAAATCTGTCGGCACAGCCTAGGACCGTCACCAAGATACTTCTGAATCAGCTCGGAACCGACAATGCGTAAGAAAGTGGCTGACGTCTGATTTGCAACAGCCTTTGCCAATAACGTCTTACCAGTGCCAGGCGCACCATACAAAATAACACCTTTAGGTGGTTTGATACCCATCTCCTCATACAGCTCAGGATGTGTAAGTGGAAGCTCGACAGATTCCTTGATTTCTTGGATTTGACTTTCAAGACCACCAATGTCTGCGTACGACTCAGTGGGTGCCTTATCAAGCTTCATAACAGACACCATCGGGTCGGTGTCATCTTGCAAAACACCAACTATGCTGACCGACTTGTGATGCAACAGAATGGAGCAACCTGGTTCTAAAAGATCTTTATCCACAAACGACCTAATCGACACGTAGTACTCAGGACCAGATGAGGATGACACAATCGCATGGTCATCATCAATAATCTCCTCAAGAGTACCAACACCCATAGGAGAGCCACGCATTTCATCCACCTTGCTACGTTCTTCGGCAATTTTGTCGTCAATCGGCTTTAGACGTTCCTGGTTCTGTACAAACTCCTCCTCGAGCAGCAAATGGTCTTTGATACGCTCTAATTTCAACATCTTAAGCTTACAGCGAGTAGTAGGGTAAACAGATGGCAGCTTAGCAGCACCGATTGGTCCCTTCTTCTTCTTCCGCTGAGAGCGTGTAGACACTGGAGGCTCATATTTGGGCTTTTCCTCCTTCTTTTGGTTCTTTTTTTTGTCGTGATTCGCGTCGGATTGCTCTTGACCCTAAAAAAGGTTAGTACAGAAAAAAAATCAACAAACACTGGCTTTCCAAAGTTCTAATTTTTGGGCCCAATACATACCATTGTTGATATCTAGGTAATAATGTTAATTGAGTGTGTAAAGTGGCGAGGAAATGATAATTGTTGATGGTGAAGGAAGAGAAAATGAAAAAAAAAAGTGGCGGTTGAGTTCCGTTTTTTGCTAATGCCTACCTGACTAAGCAGTATCAATGTGTACTAAACTTTGCAAGTAGTGAACTAACACAAATAGAATCAAACAAATATAAGTGCGTATAACAAGCAAAAGGATGCGTACAATAACATGAACAGCATGTCTTTATTGCAAAAAGGTTAAAAATTGATTGAATTAAAATATAATGATTCAAATGAATTTTTCAATGGTTTATTTACTATCATAATTGGTATCATGATTTTTTTAGCCCAGCAATAACAATGCTTCCATAATCTGATTTTCTTGGGAAGCGCGGTCTCTGTTACTAAACTCTGTGATACCCAAATTCTTTAAGACACTCACCACCTTTTCACGAGAAAAGCCCATATCGACAAAAGGGGTTATCACTTCAGGGTTGATAGACTCAAGGTCTTGGTCAGCTCGCGCGTATGTTCGAGTCCACTCTCTATAAAAAAGTCATGTTTATGTCAGTCAAGTAGCAACTTCCAACCCTTTTGTGGCAAAAGGGACCTTCAAAGTGGATCATTACTTATTGTAATACTCTTAATACTTACTGGGCGGTACGTGTAAATCCAGCATGGTCTTTGATAAAGTGGCTTGCCACTTGCGCGTCTTGAGGATTGTTAGGTTCTGGTGACTGTAGTAAACTCTGTAATGAGATCAAGCATGACTTAATTGTCAAAATAGGTGACCACTGATCTCGGAGAATGTCAATACAAATCGCGCCCGTCTGTGATGAAATGTTCGGATGATAAACCTTGGTGTCAAATTTCATCACTGGAGGCTTGAAAGGATCTATTCCGGGTAGTAAAATTGTTAGTTGCATATATCATTTTTATCATTTGGCAACCTGTAAAATTAACAATAACTTACAGTCTGTAGGGATTTTAATATCAACTACAAACAAGCCGCCTTCGTAAGGAGTTCCAGGTGGGCCTGAAAACGATCCTTTCAAGTGCGTGACATCGGCCTCGTTCAAGATTTTCAGAATCACACCCGAACTAAGGTCGGCAAGAACATCGTTCATTTCGCGAAAAATGCGACGGTTGAGAGATTGCGAAGACATTGTTGTATGAATTAGATGAATAATATTAATAACAACAGAAGAGTACTGAAGGGGGAAGTGAGTGTTTGTGAAGAAAATGGGATTTGAGATACCAATGCAATTAATTGTTGTCCAAAGAAAAAGGAGAAAACTAAAGAAAGAAAACCAAAAAAAAAAAAAAAAAAAAACTTGTAGACCTTACACAATGAATTAATTTTTGGTAATAGCTGAAACAATCGCAAAGCCTTTG
Organism: Geotrichum reessii; assembly: GCA_013305925.1. Taxonomy (NCBI): domain Eukaryota; kingdom Fungi; phylum Ascomycota; class Dipodascomycetes; order Dipodascales; family Dipodascaceae; genus Geotrichum; species Geotrichum reessii. Next base: position 27,492 of record QVTG01000108.1, on the reverse strand, counting down.
AAACCACGGGCAAGAATAAAGCCATATTGAACAGTTTAGATAAATAAATTTTTGGCTTTTTTGTTATTTTTGTTTTAATAGCTACTCTACACATCATCTCTAAAATTCAAAAAGCTGTGTTTCATGATGCAATTTGCCCTATGGCCTAATATAACACAGAGCCAAAATGACTTTATAACTTCACTTCAACAAAGCATGATACTTTAATTCACTCTACATAACTTAGAGCACATACAAGTCAACGTACTCATCAACGTCAAGATCCCAGATTTTGTCACCGCTGGTCTCCAAAATTGTCTTGACCTGGGCCTCGTCAAAACGGCCACGCAGGTGACGTTCAAACTTTTGGAGCAGCACTGGTGTACCCTCTTCGCGGCGCTTACGGTGACCAATAGGGTAGTCAATTGCAACCTCATCAAGTACTGTGCCGTCATTAAGCGTCACGAGCAATGCATTACCAATATAGCGCTTGTCCGGTGCGTGGTACTCGGTCGTGTAGCGAGTGTCCTCAACACACTCCATCTTGCTTCTCAGCTCGTCAATTCTAGGATCACTGGCAACCTCATCAGTGTAATCTTCGGGTGTCAGGCGGCCAAAGAGCAGTGGAATAGCCACCATATATTGAATACAGTGGTCTCTGTCAGCATAATTGTGCAACGGGCCCTTCTTATCAATGATGCGCATAGCAGCCTCTTGAGTCCGGATGCGAATGCTTTTAATATCATCAGTGCTGATTCCCTTTTCTTGAAACAGTTTGTGTAGAATCAGAGCACCCTCGGCAGCGGTTTGGGCGTGAAACTCTGCAGGGAAGGAGATCTTGAACAAGACATTCTCCATCACATATGAGCCATAGTCACGCTGAAACTTGAACTCATTGCCCTTAAACAAAACGTCATAGAAACCCCAGGTTTTGGCAGTGAGCACTGATGGCATGCCACCTTCACCACCCTTTACAATCAAGGCCAAGTTGACAGCACGAGAGACAGCATCACCAGCAGCCCAAGACTTGCGCGACATGGTGTTAGGGGCATGGCGGTAGGTTCTCAGCGATTGACCATCGACAAAAGCTTGCGAAACAGCATCAATAGTTTGTTCCTTGGTCAACCCTAACATCTTGGATACAACAGCAGTGGTAGCAACCTTAACCAACACAACATGATCCAAACCTACTCGGTTAAAAGAGTTTTCGAGGGCCAAAACTCCTTGAATTTCATGGGCCTTGATCATAGCTTCAAGGATATCTTTGATTTTGAATACTTTACCGCCTTCACCACCAGCCTTTGCAGTACGAGTCATCCAGTCAGCTACGGCCAAAATGCCACCGAGATTGTCAGAGGGGTGTCCCCATTCCGCAGCAAGCCAGCAGTCGTTGAAATCAAGCCAGCGAATGATTGTGCCGATTGCAAAAGCGCCACGGACAGGATCAAGCTGATGCTTAGTGCCGGGGACTTTAGTACCGTTGGGAACAACAGTACCAGGGACAACAGGACCAGTCAAGTTAGCGCACTGTTTATGCTTGAGACCCTCAAGACCGCAGCCAAGGGTATCTAGAAGACAGAGACGAGCAGTTTCAAATGCGAGCGGTGACTCAATATTATAGTCGTGCACGTAGTCGGCAATATCCCTTAGAACCTGGTCGGGTTCGGGTCTAGAATTGTCAGTCATAATGGCGCCCATTGTGATATTATCGTAAATTAATGGCTAGCTATGGAGAAAAGGATATGAGAAAGCAAAGGGGGTCTACATTGGGAAAGGGAATCTTCGGATCTTAAATACTTTTTTTTAAGTGGAGGAGACGTCTCCGGTAGCCGGTGTTGATTAGTGTTTTTGCCCGCCGCGTCGTCCAAATTGGGCAGTATTGCGGGGTCGGCAAAAATTTCACAAGTTCAATTAGAAAGAAAGAAAGAGAACCCAAATAGTGTAATGCTTGATCAGTCGAAAAAATTAAAAAAAAATAGTACAGACAGATCAATAAAAATAATTAGTAAAAGAAATAGTGATAAAACTAAATCAAAAAAAAGGTTTACGGCTATCCCTTTTAAAAGTCTTATCAGAGTTACAGAAGGATGTTTCTAAGCGAATTTGGCAAAAACCGACAATTGTCCGAGAGGTTATAACGGCACTTTTTTTTCTTCGAAAAAAATAAAAGCTTGCTAAAATCTACTACCAACGTCTGATTTTTTTTTCTCGAAAAAAATTCATTTCACTTGTTCTCTTGTTAACTTTTAGCTTATATATGTTTATTATACAGCCCTCCTAACGCTGACGAAGGCTGTCGTTGTCCCTACCACTACTTGTACCTGTCGTCTGCGAGCCCTCGTTGTTCCATGTCAGGTACGAGTGGTCGCCTAGCTTGCGCGGCGTGATCAGGTGCTTGATCAGGAATAGCACGCCTAAAAGAAAGCACAGGGCCGCAACCACAAGGTACGCAATGCCAATAAATGGGTTGTGTCCGCCAAGCACACTACGCGTGGAGATCACAATAGACTTGGTACCTTCGTACGTCAGCACCGGAAAGTTCAAACCTACTTCAATTTTGTAAGTACCCGCGGTCATAATCTCGTCTTCGTTTTTCATGACGAGTTTGTTGAAAGATGGCAGACCTGCCGTGCGCATCCAATTCTGTAATGACTCCCAGTTGGCAAGATCGGGCATGTTCTCTTCAGTGTAATTGTTGGGAAAGATCTTAGCCCAGTTGGGTGGTGGGACAACTTCAGAAGCATTATAATTAGTTTTTTTAAAACGTTTCGAGTCCGTGGCCCATGCAATGCCCTCAGTAGACATATTGTAGACTTGACTTCCACTGGGATTGTTGGGTGGGTTCAACAAAGTCAGAGTGGAGATAGTGTCGTTGAAGAATGAGTTAGCAACCAAACCACATGGGTAGTAGGGCTTGCCTTCAGGATTTAGAGTAAGAGGCTTGCAATCATCTTTACTCTTAAGTTGGCTAGCACTGACAGCATTGCCGTTGATCTGAGCCTCGTTGAATGACTGTACGTAACGACGATGGTTCTGGTAAAAGTTTGTTAAACGGTAGAACAGGTAGACAGGGCTGCCAAGGTCCACAGGCGTCTCAAACTGAATTTCACAAGTACGCTCAACAGGAATCTTAACACCGTAACTTTCGACAGTGTTGTTTTTACTGTGTTCAATAATCCTCCACTGAGGCTTGTTGTCGGGCTGCTTGCCCCCTGTAAGCTGGTACTGAACATACTTTGAAGGAATCTCCGTGAGACCAGTCGTGTTTGCCAGAGACTCGCAGTGACTGTAGTCAATAACAATCTGCTGAACAGTGTTACTAGCATACAACATTAAACCACCTAACGGTGCAAAGATAACAGCAATGATGAAAAGAAACGGCAGAACGGTCTTTGGAGTTAAAATCGGTTGCCAGGCCTTAAGCCGCTGTTGACGAAATGCCGTATTAGGGGGCTTTCTAGATTTTGTCTTGACGCCCTTACGTCCTTCGCTATCACTATCGCTGTTCATTATGATAAAAGAATGAAAAGTTGTTAATATATAGATGTTTTGTTGTTTATTATTGTTGGTGTTGTTAAAGAGTTCAGTCCAGAAAGATAATAGAGCAAAAGGTCACTGAGGCAGATTCCAAAAAAAAAAAAGAGAAAAGTTTACTTTTTCAAACCGCGTGAGATACAATAAATAATAATCAAACACAAGCAATTGAAAAGATGTGGTATTTGTAAAGACAGTGAAGTGCTGTGTCAGAAAGACCAGTGAAGTGGCAGAAGGAGGCTGAAAAGCGAAGCGTTTTAATGTTTTGTGACTGACATGAAAATGGAACAAACATAAAAATTATGTTTTATGTAATCAATTATTCATGGTGACAAATACTTATTATTAATGAATTACATGTGATTATGTAATTTTAAACCACGTTTAGTTACCCTAAACCTCACCCCTACCCTGAGCTGAAAATTCTCACCTTCCTTAAAATCACAAAAAAATTTTGAAAGTTTAGGTATTGAGAGAAAGTAGATAAAAAAAAATTAAAAAAAAAAACTTATTAAATTAATAAAGTGAAAATCACTTTTTTTTTTCTTCTTTCTCCCTTTTTTCTTTGAACGTAAGGTATTAACCCGTCGCTGAAGAATCATCTTTATTGTTACCATCCATCATGGCCCCACAGCAACCTGAATCTGACGCCGAGAAAAACATTGAGATCTGGAAGGTCAAGAAACTCATTAAGAGTTTGGAAGCGGCCCGTGGTAACGGTACCTCGATGATTTCTCTCATCATTCCGCCTAGAGGCCAGATCTCATTGATTAACAAGATGCTTACCGATGAGTACGGCACTGCGTCCAACATTAAGTCCAGAGTTAACAGACTTTCTGTACTCTCAGCTATTACCTCTACACAACAGAGACTCAAGCTCTACAACAGCGTTCCCAAGAACGGTCTCGTCATTTACTGTGGTGAAATTCTGACTGCTGAAGGTAAGGAAAAGAAGGTCAATATTGATTTTGAGCCTTTCAAGCCTATCAACACCTCTCTTTACCTTTGTGACAACAAATTTCACACTGAGGCTCTCTCCGAGCTGTTAGAGAGTGACTCCAAGTTCGGATTTATCATTATGGATGGTAATGGTGCTTTGTTCGGTACTTTGTCTGGTAATACCAGAGAGGTTCTGCACAAATTCACTGTCGATCTTCCAAAGAAGCACGGTAGAGGTGGTCAGTCTGCTCTGCGTTTTGCGCGTTTGCGTGATGAGAAGCGTCACAATTACGTTAGAAAAGTTGCTGAGGTTGCGGTCCAGAACTTTATCACTGCTGACAAGGTCAATGTTAATGGTCTCATTTTAGCTGGTTCCGCTGACTTCAAGACCGAGCTTTCGCAGTCTGACATGTTTGATAACCGTCTTCAGGCTAAGATCATTAAGGTTGTTGATGTTTCATACGGTGGTGAGAACGGTTTTAACCAGGCCATCGAGCTATCCGCTGAGACCCTTTCAAACGTTAAATTTATCCAGGAAAAGAAGCTTATTACACAATACTTTGACGAAATTTCCCAGGATACCGGCAAGTTCTGTTACGGTGTTGATGACACTCTCAAGGCTCTTGATCTGGGTGCATGCGAGACTGTTATTGTTTTTGAAAACCTGGACATCATTAGATACACTCTTAAAGACCCTGAGAGTGAAACTCCTATCATTGTTCACGCTTCGCGTGATGCTGCCAACAAGGATCATCTGCTCGATAAGCGCACTGGTGCTGAGCTTGAGATTGTAGAGGAGCAGCCTCTGCTTGAGTGGCTTGCTGAGAAGTACAAGGACTTTGGTGCTAACCTTGAGTTCGTGACAGATAGAAGTAGTGAGGGTGCTCAGTTCGTCAAAGGTTTTGGTGGTATTGGTGCCTTGCTCAGATACAAAGTCAACTTTGAACAGCTAGCTGAGGACAGTGATGATGAGTATTACGATAGTGATTTCTAGATTGTTTGCTATTTTTGACTTGTTGGTACAGAAGAAAAAAAAAAAGTAGCTTTGCTAAGGTTTCTATCATTTTTTGAATTTATTTTTTGTTATGAATGGCGTATAAGTGTAGCTTTTTTATTTAGTAAAATTATGACTACTAGACAACGCTCAAGTTGTTTTCTGTTTTTTCTTGTTAGGGCCAATATCCTCCAGCGCGGTTGTCTTTTCCATTCCCAGAACTGCCTCATGAGACTTGCCAGAAAGAACCATGTGTGCGAGGTTGACGCGGCCGCGCGTAAGGTACTTGCCAGATTGATTTGTCACCGGCCGGCTAAGCAGTTGAGTCAGCTTGTTTTTGAGCGCCTGAAGCTCTTCCTTGGACAATATTTTGTCAGCATCCTTCTTCTTGCCCTTGAGCGAGGTCCAACCTTTGGGCCGTGACTTGTTATTGCTGTCATCATCAGACAGGTCATCAAAGTCACTATCCAAGTCTACACCCAAATCCTGAGCAGCCTCTTTAATCCATGAACTGTCCTTGCCTTTATAAGTAGATTCCTTGCGCGAGTCTGTAATCTTTTTAGCAATTGAAACACGTTCCTTGATACGGCTAACAAGATCATAATCAATGTCAAACGGCTGCATAACGTTGCTGTAAAGCTTGTCTTTATAGAGCACCTTCTTTAGCTTGACCAATGGGCCTGATGCCTCATTGGCAGCGCACAGTAGCACTGACACACCTTCAGTGCCCGCACGCGCGGTACGACCCGACCGATGCACGTACATATCCGCAGTACGCGGTAAGTGGTAGTGTACAACGTGCTGGATTAAAGGAATATCGAGACCACGCGCCGCTACGTCTGTTGCAACCAGAATACCACGTTCACTTGCGCGAAACCGCTCCAGCGACCGCAAGCGCTGCTTCTGGACCATGTTTGAGTGGATTGCCACTGCTGGAAGTCCCAGCTCCTGCAGCAGCGGTGTAATGCGCTTGACCGCATCAATACTGTTTACAAACACAATCGTGCGACCAGGATATAACAGTGCAAAGTAATACAAGTAAAGATCCTTTTCCATGTTGCCGCATTCAATGATAGACTCATGGACCTTGCTTGCAACGGTCTCTGTGGGATTGGCGTCGATGAACACGGGCTTGCGGTCCTTAAACTTCAATTTCTTTTGCAACATTACTAGGGCTTCATCGTTGGTACTGAGCCGGCCAACACTGCTGTTAAACTTACTGTTAGCATCGTGTTTATTCACTTTCTTTGACGCAAGCTTGTTCATGAAATCTTTCTGAAAAGTGGCAGAGAAAACAAGTGTCTGACGCTGGGTAACTTTACCACGACCTAATAAATCAAGAATTTCCTCCATCTCTTTGAAGTGGCCATCCTGTAACATTCGATCAGCCTCATCAAGTACGAGCATCTCAGCTTTTTTAAAAGTTGAGAGCGTATCCTGTGACAAGCCAATTAATTCAAGAAAACGACCTGGCGTAGCTACAACAATAGCAGGTTTGTGCTGAATCAAACGTTGTTGCTTTTGAATCGATAGGCCTCCCGTTAATGGAATAATACCGGAACCCATTATAGGGCAATATTTAGCAATTTCTGCAATGTGTTTAACAATTTGGTGCGCGAGCTCTCTAGTAGGAGCAAAAATGAGCCCTGTGGGCCAAGCTTTAATGGCCTCAGTCTTATCACTACTCTTAGCTGCAAATTCCTCTGATAACACCATGTGGCGCTCAAGAATAGGAATACCGTAAGCAAGAGTTTTACCGGAACCTGTCGCAGCTTTACCAATGACATCGTTATCTGCAAGAATTTCGGGAATAGCACGACGCTGAATTTCGGTGGGTTTGTTGTACTTAAGCGCAGCGAGACTCGACAACACGGACTGTGAAAGATGACTAGTAGTTCCTTCAAAATCCCATTCAAGAGCAGAAGTATCAACCTGCGGTAATTCTTCCAATGCTTTAAACGGATTAAATGAAAAATCCTCCTCCTCTGCAGCAGTAGTATCGATTGGTAGTGGCTTTTTGGCCTCGTTCGTGAGCTTCTTGGGTTTTTTCTTGTTCTCTTTCTTATCGGCCTTCTTTTTGTTTTCAGAAGTCTTTAACTCAGCAGCAGCCTCTGTAATATCTTCTATTTCATCATCTTTTTCTTTGCTGGGCGTGTTTCGCTTTTTATTGTTACTTTTGTCATCTTTCTTCTCCTTTTTGGTCGACACAGACTGCCTTTCAATAAATTGTAAGCGACCATCTTCGTTTCTTTCAACAGTAACACCATCTAACTCTTCAAGTCCAAAAAAACCTTCCAAGTCATCGTTTCTTGATGTAATATCGACAGGTTTCCAGTTCAGTTCGTCCATCTCTGCAAAACTTCTTTTGTTGACAACAGGAGCTGCAACATTGGTCTTTGTGGCACCTTTGCCATTAATTTTGATTTTTTTTCCACTCTTTTTTTTGTTGCTTGCGCGTGATTTAAACAGCGCCTTGGCAGCCTTAATAGAGTCTGTCGCCATTGTTGTTTGGATGCGTTTTTTTATGACAATCAATGAGTTGAAAAAAGGGAGATGAGGTTAGCTGAAAAAAAATTTTTTTTTTCTTGGATTAATGAAAACTTTTAAAAAAAAAAAAAAACTCCCAACGGGATCATTAAATTAGAAATTTAAGAGTTACAGAACTAGGACCTGAACCAGGCCGGCTTAATTTATAATCATGTCTTACAATCTTGATTTTTTCTTTTTTTTTAAAAAAAAAAAAAAGTGAATGAAAAAAGAATATCTTGAATTTAGCTTTAATTAGTTGTTTGACGGCCGGTGCTAGAGCAAATTTTGACAAACAGTGTCCACAGTATTTCGGCAACGCTTATTATTCTATCAAAAATTTGTGAAAACGCTTGATCCAATTGAATTTCAAAAATCACTTTCCAATTGAACCTTTCTTAAATTTAATAGCTGTGTTATATTTTTTTTTCAGTTATCGTCATCAATTCGTTACTAAATACTATAAACCTATTATTCAGAGCTTCTCCTCGCCGCTGACAAACTTCAACGATACACTGTTTACGCAGTGTCTCTCATCTGTCGGAGTCTTGAAACCCTCGCCTTTAAAAATATGTCCTAAATGGCCTCCACAATTGTTACAGACCATCTCAGTGCGAACCATGCCCAGAGACTTGTCTTCAAAGATTCTGATAGCGCCGGGAAGCGCTTCATAGAACGCGGGCCAACCGCAGCCGCTATCAAACTTGGTTTCAGACTTGTAAAGCGGCGCGTCGCAAGCAGCACAGTTAAAGACACCAGTGTTCGAAAAATGGTTGTACTCGCCGCTGCCAGGACGTTCAGTACCCTTTTGACGGAGAACTCTGTACTGCTCAGGAGAGAGTTGAACGCGCCATTCGAGTTCTGACTTGGAAACAGTGTAGGGTTTGTTATTGTTGGTAGCAGTATCAGACATTTTGAAAATAGAAGAGTGGAATTGAGCAGGTTTAGAGACTGTAGCGGATAGTTTTAGAATGTTGAGTCGAAAAAGACGAGCACTGTATTTGAGCATTGATATGGCTTTTATATTTGAAGGAAAAAGTGAGATGGCAAAAACATGCTTATCAATCAAAAAAAATTATTACATGTAAAACAATTTTTTGAAATGAGTATATGGCTTAGCAATAACCTTCATAAAAAAAACACAACATGACAACAACTGTCAGATTCTAGCATTTTAAACACTATTTACTATTATGATAGCTTTCACAACATATATATATATATATATTTTTTAACTATACCATACGGAAATCAAGCTAATGAGATTTAGAAAAATTTGGGTTAAAATTGACTGGGAAGATATTAAATGTGCTGAAAAAAAAAAAAAACTCCCATTATTTGGTTTAAGCTAAAAATATAAATTTTCTAGGATAATGAATAACATTTGTTTTTGAGAAAAATCTTGAAGATATAATATTATAATAATAATGATTATGAAATTAAAATGACAAATGAAGATTCAGTTGAATTAGTTATTAAACGCTATAATAGTCCTTAACAAAAGATTGGAAAGAGAGTTGATGTGTTTATTTTCTGACATTAGATAAATGTCAGAAAAAGAAAAAAATGTATTTGAAGATCCAACAAGCGCATGGCAATATAGTAAACAAAAATTAATACTGATAATTGTATGATATCAATATTGAACCCTTATGTGCGCATATAGAACATATGTATGCAAACATAATGATTTTCTTTTAAAATACCCATCTGTTAGAGGCGGTGCAGAATATATATATATTTTTTGAAAAATTTAATAGCCTTCGTACATTGCTCAGATACTGAATACAGTATATATATTGACATACTTCAAGCGACTATACTACTTTTTCTTAAAGTGAACATTGTTAAATGGTATTAATTGAATAAAAATAAAATTCGAGCAGTTTTCTTGTTTTAGCTTTCTAAATTTGTCAAAGTTTTTTTTTTTCCACTAAATTTTGATCATTATCATAAAAATAAATTACAGAAATCAACTATAAAATGCATTTTTCTCAACGGCTGAAAAATGTCAAAAGTTGCATCTCGATCTCGAGAAAAATTAAAAACTCGGTAAAAAGATCAATACACTGATAAAGTTCAAGGCCCTTCTTTAGTTTAAAGATATATTTATTATTATTGTTACTATCTTGTTTATTTAGGTGTCTATTGTAACTACATACTGAGAAGACACCAGGCTTACCTGGGTCTGGAGCAATTTGTAACGCGCCTGTACCCGTAGGCGCGGAAATTCCGGAAGGTCAGAATTCTCTCATGAGCCGCAAGGCCTCTTCGTTTCGGCGTTGAGGAGGCCCGGTAAGCTGGTCTCAAGCGGGCTTGGAAAACCTGCAATGCATTTGATGCGGCATTCTGTATCCTTCAGTGCTCGGACAGTAAAAATTAACCTGGGCTACCGATGGCTTGCGCAGACTTCTGAATTGGAGCGGGCTCTAGCCTAGCAGTGAGGTCATGTAATTTTATCAGAACAATAGTATGCATTGGAAAGGATTACACTGACGGAGACTCGAACCCGCGACCTTGGCCGATCTTGCCAGTCCCTCAACCAACTCAACCACACAGCCCCAATTCTCAAAGATATATTTATTTGGCTTTTTTTTCACTTTTATTTTCAATTTATTCAGTTTACATATATATTGGAGTTATTTATAGTTATTTATAGTTTTTGGTTTTTTTTTTTTTTTTTTTTTTTGATTCCATTATTCTATTTTACAAAATTCATATTATTTTCTTTTTTCTTTGACTCGTTGTCTTGCAGCTGGCTTAGATGATGATGCCTGAACATATCACCTGAACAGGCAAAAGTGGCTGATAATGGTAATATCATTTTGGCGGATAACAGCAAAAATATGTACCCAATATATTACCATTTTAAGTAGCTTTCCAGCCTCTTGTTTACTTTTGTTCACAACATGTTTGTTTTAATTCTGTAAACCTCTTGTTCATTTCTTTCATTTCTCTCTTTCTACTTCTATTTCTTTTTTCATTCATTTCTTTAGTATATTGGTATCAAGATCAATTAGTCTGGTGTACATTAAACTTCATTCAAAATGGATAACAACAACAACGTGTTTAACAGTGAGTTCTGCTGGCCCATATTATTTTTTTTTTGACCACTAGGTACGATCTCAACAATACTAACACTTTATTCTTTAGATAATGATCCCAGCTCGTTAAACAGACTGCAGTACGACCAGTTACAGTTTGAACAATCTCAGCAACGTAGACAACATGATCAGTCTCAGCAACAACAATCACAACAGCCACAGCGACAACAAAGCTATCCAGATCAACCTGGGCAGACACCCCACGTGAACTATGCATCTACTCCTCACCAACCACAATTGGCCTATCAGTCACAACAAAACCCCTACGCGTACTCTTCCACAAGCTACAATCCGTATGATAATTCTCAACACACTGGTAATTTTTCTAACATACCCGTGAATCATCCCTACAATCACTATTCTATTAATGATGTGGATAGTGACTTTTACGACTTACCTGGTGTCGTTGGAGGCAACTCTTCAAACAACAACAACAACAACAACAACAACAACAACAATTATCATAATACTAATAATCTCGTTCCACACCAATCCCCTCGGCCTCATCATGAGCTGACCAACGACACTGCTTATACGAATTTCCCGGAGGAGCCAAACTCGTATTTGCTTGAAAACCTCAACAAGCAAGGATATCCACAAGACACATCTTTGCATAATTTACCTCACCCAAATCAGCCACATAACGGTGGGTTTGTTTCAAACTTTTATCACGGATACAACAATGACAGCCAGTCATTTGCAGTTGAAGATATTGACAACTTTCAGCCATTTCCCGTCGCTGGCGATTCTTACGCTTTAAACACATATCAAGATGACTCCGACTCTTACAGTGATGAAGAAGATTTAAATCCGTATTTCCCAAATAACACACCAAGGCCAACTGTTAATGGTGTTCACAACAATCCTACACCAGTTCTTAATGATGATGATAATACCCTTCCTGTAGACCAGACCCAACCTCCACCTGAGATTCCTGACCAGTTTCTCAACGCTGACCAACATGTCATACCTCCGCCTGAAGACCACCAAGCCCGGCGTGTCACTAATACCAAAAAGGTTAAACTTTTTAGAGGTAATCTGGTTTTAGACTGTCCTGTTCCCCGTCAGTTTTTAAATTCATTTAACCCCGAAGATGTAAAGGAAAGAGAATTCACTCATATGAGATATTCAGCTGCTACGTGTGATCCAGATCAGTTTGTGGAACAAAACTTTTTGCTTAGACAAAAGTGCTACCGCCAGCCTAGATCAACAGAGCTACTTATAGCTATCACAGTGTACAATGAAGACGATATTTTACTTGGACGAACTCTTGCGGGCGTGTTCAAAAATATAAAGCATCTTGTCATGAGAAATAATACTAGCGTCTGGGGCCAAGAAGCCTGGAAGAAGGTTGTTGTTTGCGTCATTGCTGACGGAAGAAGCAAAATGGATCACCGCGCCAAGGGCCTCATGGCAAGACTTGGTGTTTACCAAGAAGGTCTTGCAAAAAATCTTGTGGCTGACCGACCTGTCCATGCGCATATCTATGAGTACACCACTATGGCAGGAATTAAGTCTGTGGATAAAACTGTTAATTTTACTTCCAATAAGACTGTTCCTGTGCAGATGATTTTTTGTATGAAAGAAAAAAACCAGAAAAAAATCAACTCCCATCGCTGGTTCTTCAATGCGTTTGGTCGGATTTTACAGCCTAAGGTTTGTATTCTTTTGGATGCCGGTACTCAGCCCGCTCACGACTCTATCTATCATTTATGGAAGTCATTTGATACAAACCCTCGCATCGGCGGGGCATGTGGTGAAATTAGAGCTGGTTTGGGTAAAGCTGGAGCCAAGCTACTTAACCCTCTTGTTGCAGCCCAGAATTTTGAATATAAAATGTCCAACATTCTAGACAAACCTATGGAATCTATGTTTGGTTTTATCACAGTTCTTCCTGGAGCTTTTTCCGCTTACCGCTATGAGGCGCTACAAAACAACGATCTGGGTGAAGGTCCGCTAAACAAGTATTTCAAAGGCGAAACACTGCACAACTCGCAAGCTGGTCTATTTACTGCAAATATGTATTTAGCCGAGGACAGAATTCTGTGTTTTGAACTTGTTGCAAAAAGAAACTCTTCATGGCTACTAAAATATGTTAAATCAGCTCACGCTGTTACTGACGTACCTGAAACTTTGTCTGAACTTGTTCTCCAGCGTCGTCGTTGGCTTAATGGTTCATTTTTTGCTGCCATCTACTCATTAACTCATGTTCATCATCTTTGGAAGTCATCTCATAGCTTCCTTCGCAAGCTAATTCTTGTGATTGAGTTTATTTATCAGCTTATCTCTATTTTGTTTTCTTGGTTTTCTATCGGTAATTTTTTTTTAGTGTTTCGAATTCTAACCAATTCATTAGGAGATCCAGCAATGGGATTTTCACCTGGTAAAATTCTTGGAACTGTTTTTTTGTGGCTATACTGTGCCTGTATTGTGTCTATTTTTGTCTTATCTTTTGGTAATAGACCTAAGGGTACGCAAGCCTTTTATATCATTGTTGTTATTTTCTTTGCCGTGTTGATGGCATATTTACTTTTTGCTGCGATTTTTATTTCGGTAAAATCTGTTGCATACACACTGTGTATAAACGACAATAAGCTGACAGTATCCTTAGTTTTTGGAAATGAGCTTTTTCGTGACTTGGTGGTTTCTCTAATGTCAACATATGCGCTCTATTTTGTATCATCCTTCTTGTTTTTTGAGCCTTGGCACATGTTCACTAGTTTTTTGCAGTACCTACTTATTTCTCCCAGTTATATCAATGTTTTAAACGTCTATGCCTTTTGCAATATTCATGATATCTCTTGGGGTACTAAGGGTGACACTGGCCAGAGTCTTGATCTTGGTATTGCCAAATTGGATGACGCTAACAAACAACATATTCAAGTTGCTATTCCTCATCATTTAAAAGACATTGACGAAAACTACATTAAATACGTCAATTTGTTAAACATGCCGAAATCGAGTACCGAAAGTGAGGAGAAGGTTAGCGAACAGGAAAAAGAAAAAGACTTTTATGCTTTAATAAGATCTTCTGTTGTGCTACTTTGGATGTTCACAAATTTCATCATCATTGCTATTGTTTTAAACACTGCTGGCTTAAACGCGATCACTGAATCTGATTCATCAACGCAGGCAGCTACTGGCACATCTACTACTACTGCTATTACCAACTTGCTTGCTCGTAGTAACATTGAATCAGTAGGTACATACATTGCCGAGTTGACAGAGCTGGTAAAACGACAAGTATCATCTTCAGGAAGCAATAGCTGTGGCTCTATTGGCTCTGGCGGCACTGTGAGAACAGAGATCTATTTGACGGTAGTTCTGTGGTGCGTGGCAGCTCTGGCGGCATTCAGATTTGTGGGCGCAGTATTATATATTATTCTAAGAGTTTTTGGTTATTAATTATTTTAGTTAAATAGGTTTATTTATTTATTTATTTTTTTTTTTTTTTTTTTTTTTTTTATTTATATAATCTAACAAATTGTTTTTTTGTTCACAATTTATGTTGCCTTATATTAAGACTCAAATTTCAGTGCTGTGATTTGAACATTGGTGGAGCATATACCCTAACCCTTGATGCGATAATGGATTTGCCCAATCGTTTGCCAAATCACAACAAGCCAAAAAATTTTGCAGAACCTAAAAAATTTTTCAACTTTTTTCCACTTCACACTCCCCAAACCACTTTACACTCCTGCTGCCCATTCACCATGTTAAGAACTCTAACCGGAAGACGTTTACTGACAGCCCAGAGCAGCAAAATTTTGACTGGCTTCTCCAACAATGTCAAGTTTAACAGCACTTCTTCACAACAGCAGTCTGCACAAGTGAGCTACGACTGGACATCAAAGGAACAGACCAGCTCCTTTGTTGCCAACTCGCAACCTTCCGCTAGTGATTTTCAGAATGTGTTGGCCGAAATTAAGGAGCGTTTCAACCGTATTGAAGTTCCTGCTAAGCACAGAAATCTTGTTTTCCGACCAAGAAATGCTCAGCTTTTGAAGTCTGCACCTATTGCCGACAAGGAGGGCAACAGATACACGCCTCAAATTTGGAAGGGTCCTCCCAGCGGCGTTCGATTAATGAATCTGATTCAAAATGCTACTGATAAAGAGTCTTTTGAAGTCGCAAAAAATGTTCTCATGCGTTACCTGAAGCACTACCCGCAGCAGGTGCAATCGAAGCATTTTCAGGCTCTTCTGCAGGCCGGAGCGACTACTGGCGACCTTTTTGACGCGTTGACATGGCTTCAGACTCCCAAAATGAAATCATGGGTCAACTTAGATACCTCAAAGGAAGCTTTGAGACTGTACGCTATCAGAGCTGCTACATTGAAGAGAAAACATGATTTCCATGGTCTGCACAAGCTGTTTCAAAAGCTCGGAAATACAGTCAAAGAACTTAAAAATGATCTTGACGCCAATTTGATTGTGATTTACGGTTTGGCTCCTTTGGAGTCTTTGAACCCTGCTTCATTTAATAATCTTGTACAACCTTACCTTGCTGAGGTCAAGGCACTGGTGCCTGAGTTTGAGCTTATGACTGCGAAAGATGCAGAGACTACCAAGCAGATCAACAACACTTACCACTATGTTAATCTTGTACTTGGCCGTCTCGGTGTTAATAGCATTCAGTCTGCGGAGTTGAAGAGCGGGCTTGATTTGGCTAAGATTGAACAAGAGATTGGCTCACTGGAGAGTTTGCTTGCAAGTGAAAACTTACCTGTGTTCTTGGAGCAGTACATCAAGAAGGCGTCGCAGGGAATTGTGGCTGAAACCGAGCGGCTCCGGGCAGCAACTCAGGAGGCTAAGGGTGCGGCGGCTGCTGCTGAGGCAGAGCCTGAAGCTGAGAAATAAAAAAGGAACCCTCCCCTCAAAAAAAACTGTACATATACTAAAAGATAATACGATTTTTTTTTTAAAAACGGAACAATACCTACATGTTAAACGCGCGACATTGCCGACAATATACTGAAAAAAAGAAGGTTTTTTAATAATTGAAAACAAACAAACTAGATATCTATTAATTTCTCTTTTTATTTTTTTGATATTACAATGAGTTTGAGCTTTATTCAGAACTTTTTTTGTTATAAGCTTGATCATGGTGATCTTCTTGAGTTTTATATGAGACTAGTTGATTATGTAATCATAACTAAGCAAGAATAGTTATATAATGGTTCACGTGATAAAAATGATGCATTTGTTGGAAATTAACACAATATGTTGTTGTTGTTGATGTTGTTGTTATTGTTGTTGTTATTGTAGTTTCTTGTAGTAGTTTGTTGTTGCTTGTTTTTTTTTTTGTTGTAGTTATAGTACAGTAGCTGCTGTTATTATTATTTGTTGTTGTTGTTTATTCCTCTTTTCCCTTCTTTTTTTTTTTATTGAAGTAAAAAAAGTTTTCTCTCCTTTGCTTTTCAACCTTCTCCTTCACCTTCTTTTCTCTTCTATCATCATCTAGTTTGCCATAGTATTTCTTTTCTTTTTTTTTGCTATCAATTTATTCTGCACTCAATTCTGTAGACAATTCTCCCATTGCACAAACTGCACTTTTATTAATCCCCACGTTTTTTTTTTATTTTTTCGCGCGCCCCACACCCCACAACTCCCACAGCAACAAAAAAAAAAAACTTGCCATGTCAGAGCTGGTCAAGCAACAAGTGCAAGACGGCAAGACCGGCGAAACAAAAGAATTTACATATACCCGCGAAAAAGCTATAGGCAATGGTTCTTTTGGAGTTGTGTTTAAGACCATGCTGGTTCCCAGTCAAGAGACTGCCGCCATCAAACGCGTGCTGCAAGACAAACGATATAAAAACCGAGAGCTTGAAATAATGCGCCGCGTGTGTCACCATCCAAACGTGTGTCAGCTAAAGGCCTTTTTTTACTCCACGGAACAGGCCTCTAACGAGGTGTTCTTGAACCTGATAATGGAGTTTGTACCTGAGACAGTGTTTAAAGCTATTGACTACTTCACGTCGCGCAAGTCGTTCATGCCCGTGTTTGAAGTTAAACTCTACTCATACCAATTGTTTCGATCTCTGGCGTACATCCATTCACTTGGCATCTGCCACCGTGACATTAAGCCGCAGAATCTTTTGTTGAACCCTCACACTGGTGTGCTCAAGTTGTGTGATTTTGGTTCGGCCAAGGTGCTTGTGCCTGAAGAGCAGAACATCTCGTATATTTGCTCTCGCTACTACCGTGCTCCTGAGCTCATATTTGGTGCAACCAACTACACGACCAAGATTGACGTGTGGTCATCGGGCTGTGTGATGGCAGAGATGTTTCTTGGACACCCATTGTTTTCTGGTGAAACTAGTATCGATCACCTGGTTGAAATTATACGTGTCCTTGGCACGCCTACCAAGGAGCAGATTAAAACTATGAATCCAAACTATGTCAATAATAAGTTTCCTCAGATTAAGGCCTGCCCCTTAACTAAGGTGTTTCGCAAACAAACTCAGTCAGATGCTATAGATTTAATCAGTCGGCTGTTACAGTATTCACATGGTGCGCGACTGTCGGCCATCCAGGTGCTGCTGCATCCCTTTTTTGATGAGTTGCGTGATCCGACCACCCAGTTTTTCACAGATTCGCGTTCTATACCTAATAAAACTGTACCATTGCCGCCACTTTTTAATTTTTCGCGACTTGAGCTATCAATTGCTCCGGACCTTAATCACAGGCTGGTTCCATCGCACGCAAAAGCTGGATTATTGGAACAGACTGGTATTGATATTGATAATTTTGTGCCGCTGCGTCGCGAGGAGTTCAAGACATACGAAGCATGATTATACTGATGCATGTGTGACTATGCTATTGGTACTGAATGAAGACTGCGAAGCTGGCTCGGGTTTGGTGTTAGACATTTCCTTTGGTTATTGTTATGATATTCATATACATAAATTTTTTTTTCACTTTTGCTACTTTTGTTAATTTTTTTTATTGTTTTATTTATGAATTTTTTTTTTTTTTTTTTTTTTAAACTAACAGTAAAAGATCAAGTCTGAAATTTGAAAAGTGTATATAGACAGGTTGCTAGAAAAGTGCGAAGAAAATGTGAACGGCGGGGATATAACAATCGAAAAAAAAAGAAAAAAATAACCAGGCAAAAACATACCGGCTATTGTACTACTTACCAATATAATTGCATTAAGAATCTAGATGTAAAAAAACTTTTATTATCAATTTAATGCCATCATAGTGATTGAATTAAGTATATATATATGTATATTAACTTTGGATATTGATTTGATGATCCTAAAAGCAGATCTATAAAAAGAAAAAAAAAAGAATATGAAGTAATAAAAAGTAACGCAGAGCATGACATGATACAAAATCCTGATCCAATATCAAAGTCAAAAAACCCTTTTAGTAGAGCTTTTTGAGCGCTGATAGCTGAATTGAGAAGTTGATGCTGTCAACAAAAAGCGACATATCAAAGTAAGCGAACAATAGCTTCAACACAAAAACCTGGTCTTGATGTATACTGTAAATATCTTTTTGCTCAATTGCTATAAACCATTACTCACAGTAAAACAGCTCATAGAGAAATTGACTAAAGTATCTTTGATTGCTAAAGTATCAGGCAAAATCCTTATCAGTAATATTTACTGCATTTTTCTTTCATTTAAATAAAAAGTTGGTTGAAATCTTGTAAAAATTTTTTTTATTTCAAAAAAAAAAAAAAAACCCTCCAAAACATTTGGCCTTGCTCTACTGTTTTTCAGCTTTTTTTTTTTTTTTTTTTTCTTCAAGTCTCACTACGAAACAGAAATTAGGATCAATCCTGGCCTATCAGACACAATTACTGGATACCCCTTCTATATATCTATCATCAATGACTCCAGAAGTGTTTGAGCCTGTTATCACGTCGCTTTTAGACACTGATCTGTATAAGATCACCATGCAGGCCGCTGTTCTCGACAACTACAGCGATGCCCGTACGTATCTGTTCTCTTTAACTTGCTCAATTAGCACATTGGCCTCATCATCCAAGCAATGAAGCCTTATTTTTGTTGATAGGTTTTTATTTATTTATTAACGCTTTAATCATTGTTATTTCTTTTTTTTTATTATTATTTTATTTTATTCGTATAATCTAGAAGTTGAATATGGCTTCACCAACCGCACCCCAGACAAAAAGTTCACGCGTTCTGCGGTCGAGTGGATTAGGAAACAAATTCGCCACCTTGGCACTCTTGTTTTTTTGCCCGCCGAAATTGACTACCTTCGCACCACTGTCAAGTGTCTTCCTGAGTCTTACCTCAAGTTTCTCGAAACATTTAAGCTTAATCCCGACGAGGAAGTGTGCCTCGAGTTTGTCACCGATAATGACAAGGACACATCAGAAGAAGAGGGCCACATTGAAATAAAAATCAAGGGTAGTTGGATTCAGACTATTCTCTACGAAATTCCTGTTCTTGCCCTCGTATCCGAGGCTTATTTCAAGTTTGTGGACACACATTGGACTCTTGACGGCCAGCTTGATCTTGCCGCTAACAAAACTGTACAGTTAATTGAATCTGGCTGCTCATTTTCTGAGTTTGGTACCCGCCGACGCCGCTCGTTTGCAACACAGGATCTTGTTTTGCAGGGCATTGTACGTGCTGCGACTGCCAATTACACTCAACAAAAGTCAGCACTCCTGCTAGGCACTTCTAACGTTTTACTTTCACAACGCTATGGGCTTACTCCTATTGGCACTGTCGCGCACGAGTGGATGATGGGTATTGCTGCCTACACTCAGGACTATGTTCACGCCAACCTAATCTCTATGGACAAATGGCTCAAAACGGTCGGTCCCGCCGCCGCGGGCTTTGCTCTCACTGACACTTTTGGTACTGATAATTTCCTCAAGTTTCTCGTTCCGCCTTATTCTGATATTTATCTTGGCGTACGCCAAGATTCTGGTGACCCGCTTGTCTACACCCAGCTTATCGCTCACCACTACTACGAAACCCTCGGTTACGAGCGAGGAACAAAGAAAATTATTTTTAGCGACAGTCTTGACATTGAAAAATGCAAGCACTATAAAGCTGCGGCCGAAGAAGTGGGTCTTGTACCGTCCTTTGGTATTGGCACTTTTTTCACCAATGACTTTGTTGACGTTCGCACGGGCACCAAGTCAACCCCGCTTAATATTGTCATCAAGATTTCTGCTGTTAACGGTAGACCCGCTATCAAAATTTCGGACAACGCAAGCAAAAACACTGGTGATCCTGCCACTGTTCGCAATGTTAAGATGCAGCTAGGTTACACTGAGCGCGACTGGGCTGAAGCTGATGAATCTAAGCGCTGGGGCGCTTAGGTTTCCGTTTATAAGCTCATATGTTATTTTATCTTGTTGTATTAAGGAACTAATCCTTATACCCCAACCAAATATTTAACCATACTTTATTTTATTTTATTTTTTTAATAAAAAAATTTATATTGAGTCAGTGTAATTGTAATTTTAAAACACATAATAATAACAATAATAATAATGATAATAACAATAATAATAATGATAATAATAATAATAATAATAATAATAATACTAATAATACTAATGATAATAATAATAATAATAATAATAATAATAATATAATAATAATAATAATAATAATAATAATAATAACATTTAAAGCTAAATACTATTTGTTGTTGACGACCGCGAACGTTTGACAGCAGCGACAAGGTTCCGGAGCTCTTGAACGCCCTTGGGCACCAGACTCAAATTTTCATCCACCATATCTTTTTCCAAACACTTATTTTCTACCGAAACGAGCCCAGTTGTCTTTTGGCGTTTCTGCGCGGGAAGTGTCTGATCACAATCAGTACTCGTAGCAGCAAGACCCCCTAAAAAACATTTGTCTTCAAACATATGAAGTCCCTTCATGCTTTTGATTCGCAGCTGTCGACGTTCAAACTCCTCTAGTTGTGCGCGCAGTTGCTCCTGATAAGCTTGATGCTCTTCACGCACGCGTATTTCAGCCTGCTCGTGCTGGTAATCTCGGCGCTCCCTAACAC
The DNA here is from genome assembly GCA_013305925.1 of Geotrichum reessii. NCBI lineage: Eukaryota > Fungi > Ascomycota > Dipodascomycetes > Dipodascales > Dipodascaceae > Geotrichum > Geotrichum reessii. The sequence goes on along the minus strand of QVTG01000108.1, from coordinate 6,400 downwards.
CTTTATTACTGAGCTGGCCGTCAAACTTGTCTACCAAACTTAAAACAGCGCGTTCCAATTGAAAACTTGGGTCCGCGCCATCTATACTGTTCTCAATGGCACTAAAATTGATAGTACCAAACTCTAAACCGCTCTCATCAAACCCAAGCGCTTTCCGCAGCAAAGTTTCGCTTTTGCTTCCTCCTCCCCAATAAAGAACGAGTATATCAAGCTTGTATCGTGACTGGTCTTTGATCATCTCTAAAATAGCGGCACATGCCTCTCGGTCATACTCTAAACTGGAATCAGGTTGGCCAGCGCAATCCAGGCCTACCATAAGCACTAGCTGCGTCATGTCCTGGTATGTAGAAATCTCCTGCTGTAGCTGTTCTAAGTAGACTGTCGTACCATTTGAAGAACTCTTTACAACATGACCCAAGTTCAACTTGGTTTGGACCCACTTGCCAACAACAGTATCCCAATCACGACAAAAAACGGAAAATCGCAATTCAACCAGACCATAGCTCGAGTTCTTGCGTAAGTTGTTTTCCAACTTGTCGGCAATCATGGTCTGGACATTAAAAGGCTTCCAAAACTCAGCTTCCTTTTCACGCTGTTTTTTGATAGTCTTCATTTTACGATTGTACCGCTCTTCCGGAGTCAAATCTCCAATCAATTGAAAATTGGCACATCTGTTTCTTGCTGAGACAGTAGCAGCCGTAGGTGGAAATACAACCACACGGGGCTTGCCCAGCTGGCTAGAAATAAGTTTATATTCTAGCTCTCTTTGCTTTTTCTCCTCGATATGGGTGCGTGCAATAAATGCAGCACGACCTACTAGCTTCATAGCTAAACGCTTCAGTCTCCTTTGGTTCATTTTATCAGCCTGAACGCTCTTTGCTATCTCTACTAACAGTCCTGAAATAAGCCCATCAAACTCTTCGGCAACAGCAGCGTTTAATTGATCTTCTTTGATCTTAGCCCTAGCTTGTTGAGTAGTGTCCCAAGCCTTAGGTAAAACGTCGCATTTCAAAGCTTGAAAAACAAAGTCATGAAATAAGTTATTTACTTCAGTTTTTAGATCTGAGTCAGAGTAGACGTATTTTTCGACAACTTTTAACACCGGTGCTGGTGCTGGTACAATCGAGTTGGGAGGCAGAACCAGGTCTGCAGGTTTTATTGTTTGTAGATCTGACTTTGACACATTATTGAAAGATGATAATAATGGTTGAGGGGAAACACCTGATTCCGACACAGTGGGTTTTATTACCGAAGAATGAATATGTGATTGTACACCAAAATTAAAACCAGGAGCACCTGGTTTACCTGTGCCACCAGAGCTAAAAGAAAAGGCAGGTAAAGCCGATAACGACGCTCCTCTGAGACCATTACTGCTAGTGTTATTCAAAATAGATACTGACTCGTTTATAAAAGACTTAGGCACATTGGAAGGTGAATGAAACTCTGGTGATATTAATGATTGAGCAGTTATTGACTGCTCTGGTTTTTTCAACACGACATTGTTATTAGATGGAGCCAGAGACTGAACTTGACTTTGAGTTGAAGACAAAACCGTCTGAAATGGCTTCAAATTTGAAGCCATAGCCTTCGTCTGAAATCCTACAGAAGTAGATGTGAAAGATGCTGAAAAAGGGTTCTCTATAATACAAGCTGCCCATGCCTTGTTTCCCACCTTGCTATCGATGTATCTTGCAAAAAATGGCTTGAAACTAGTTTGTTGATTCAAGCTCGTTGGAGCAACATTGACAGCCATTTGCTGATCATCCTGGGCTACAGTCATACCATAAGAAGTACAGAAACTAGCAGTATCATCGTCGTTATTAAAACCAAAAAGCTTTGTCAGACGAGAAAGTGTGTATGGCTTGCCTTTGGTATGGTATGCCCTGGCCATGCTAGCCAGCGCGCCAAATCTAATGTCTTGGAAATGACTTTCCAACAAGCATGCAGACAAAAATGAGACATTTTTAGTATTAATAAGTTGAAATAGTGCTGCAAAGAGATTGACACAATTCTCTTTGACATCTTTAGAAGCGACGCCATGAGCCTGCTGCATGAGACCTCTAAGCAATATAGCCGTTTGAATTTCTGGCGAATTAAAAATGTCAAATGGCAAAAGCTGAGTTTGTCTGTCAATATCTGGATCCTTTATATGACTTAAAAGAATGTAGGATCTAAATTCTGCTTCTCTGGGACTTCGAAAGTGAGGGTTATGTTTTCGATTTGAGTCGTAAAGTTCTGAAAGTGTTTGCAACGTTTTGTTAAGTTGCTCCAGTTCTTGTTGCTTGGAGTAATCTTGATCTGAAGTTGACATGACGTGTAAACAAAGTAGATGAATACGAGCAATAAGTTCGTTACACTCGATAGCTTCTGGACCCGAATAATTCTGATAAGTAAAATCTTGACGAATCGATCTGGTACGATCCCATAAAAACGGGTGGCTTTTGGGGAGTTGCGGAACTACATTGTTGATCAGGTAATTTAATGTCGATACCAAAACATGTGGGGGTCTTACATCAGAAGGTAATGGTGGCGGCTGTCCAGCTGCTGGTCTCGAAAAAGCTTTGACAGATAGGTCTCGAGACACGTTTCCATTGGCGTCCTAGAATCTTTTGGTTAGTATTGCCCAATAGAGGTGATCCAGCAATAGGTATTCGTACTTTTTCAAAGGGTTTAGTATCTTTTTCATATGCTCTTCTAACGCGTTCAAAAGTCGGGCATTTATCTTGGCAGCTTCCAACAAAAATAATAGCATCTTTAAGGTCTTTTCTAGTGTCTTGCTGGTCAACCAAACCTCGGTTTTCCATTTCACGGCGTTCAACCTCGCGCATCGCTTGTAATTTTCGATAAATATTCTCTAATTGGCTATCATCGGTTTGAGAAATCTCAAGACTTAGCATTTTTTGTTGGTTTTGAACGTCCCATGGATCAGGCTGAGATGATATGTTTGTAATCAGTTTTTGATCTACCTGAAGATACGGTGGTGTCGGTAAAGAAGACCGTAATCGCTGTCGAAACCCAGAAGAAGTGGGAAGATTTGGTGGCTGAGGCAAAGCAAGGGAACTGTTATTCTGGAAGTAGTTTATACTGTTTTTCGAAGGGCCTGAGAATGTCGAACTGTTTCGAGTTTGTCCGTTACCGAAGTTATCTCGATTTCTGCCACTCCCTCTTCCCCTTTGCGAGCCTCCTCTAAGATTGCCATTATTAAATTTACTGCCAGTAACGTGGCTATCGCTGTTATTTTCTGATTTGAAGTTGCTGTTGTTGCTGTTATTGGTAAATGCACTGAAGTTCCCATTGTTAATTCTAGTGTTCTGGTTGTTGCTATTTTTGTTGAAGTTCGAGAACGCGCTTTGAAAGTGAGAAACGTTTTGTTGCGATTGTCCAAATTCAAATGCTGACGTAGGTGGATTGTTAAAGTTTCCAGAGTTTCCTATATTTCCAGAGAACGATGAGTTCACAAACGATGGAAACATTATGGCGGTTCCACAAGCAATGTAAGAACACTAAAACAGATCAGTTGATGATGCAAAATAGGAAGATTGGTGGGTGAGAAAAGAAAGAAAGAAAAAAAAGTTGAAAAAAACTAGTCAAACTAAAAAATGATAACATAATATATTACTAATAAAATAAATGTTAAGCCTCACCTCTTATTCAAGATAAAACCGTTTAAGTAGAAAGTTTTTCTCTTTCCCCCTGAATTATATACGTATATTTTGATGGTTTTTTTTTTGCATTCTAATCTGACCATACCATCCTTACTACCAGTGCAACTTTTTTTTTTTTTTTTTTTTCATTAACCAGACATTTTTTTTTTGATATCAAAAAACCAGGTTTTAAATTATAATGGCAGACTCTGCTGGAATGGTCTTGAATAATTCGGTGACATATCCAGCAAACAAAACTTTTTCTCAAGGAAATGAATTTTCTTTGGGCGACACGGTATGGCTTCCCGATGGCCAAAAGGGTATTTTACACTACATCGGACCAATTGATGGGAAAAAAGGCGAATTTGCAGGAGTTGAGTTGATAGAAGAATGGGCTTCTAATGGACGTCACAATGGCGAATTTAATGGGCAAGTATACATATATATTTGTTTTTTTTGGTGATATACGTATGATCAATGACTTCTAACGGTGACTGTATATTAGAGTCAGGTACTTTGAGCCGAAAGTTCCAAAATCGGGTGTCTTCATATCTTATTCCAAATTGTTAAATACTTCTGAAGCACTGGAAACCAAACGGACTGTTGTTAATCGACGATCTTCGTTACCTCTCAATTCATCTCGATCTAAAACTCCAGTAGACTCAGGTGCATTTCATACTCCAGTCCGAAACAAGTCTATCTCAGTTTCCAATACACGAAAACGACTGTCTCTTACCGGTGGTAATTTTCTTGGGTCCTCAGGAATGGGGTCTCCTCCACAGGCTACGTCTACCCCACTAACCAATTCTCACAGAAAATCTCTAACGCGGATCACTCGACCAGACATGATGTACTCAGAATCAAGGTCACAACTTACTTCGCCAACTAGGCGAAGAGCCAGTGGGCTCTGGCCATCTACGTATTTTAACGAAAATGATAACTATAGCCATGATGAATTTAAAAGACAACCCGCTAGTAGTTTTGATTTTGATACTGATCATAACTCTATTGTAGCTCAGGCTGTAGCAATGGCAGTATCACATGTACAAGCAGAAGCGCAATCAGAAATTTACGATCTCAGACACAAGCTACGGATAGCAACAGATGAGCTCAAAAAGAAAGAAGAGCAATTTCAAGAACAAACTCTACTTTTGAAAGAACTTGAATCAACGGTCATTGAGTTCCAAAATCTGCATGATCGTGAAAATGCAGAGCGGGAGCTAGCTTCTGGTCACATCGAGTATATTGAAGAGCTAAAAAAAACACATACCAAAGAGCTTGAAGAAAAAGATAAAAAGATAAGTCTTTTGAAATCAACAGTTGAAGAGCGACGAAATGAATTTAGAACAACTCTTGATGCTTTACAAACCGACATGCAAGAGTCAACTATAGCCTACACCCAGGAAATTAAATCACTTCAAGAAAAGCTTTTAGAGGTCGGGCTCATTGCTGATAGAGTGCCGACTCTTGAAAAATATATTAAAAATATGGAGTCGGCTGGGATGAGTCAATCAGTAAATCCAGTTGGCAAGCAAGACGCAAAGGCTCAAATTTCAAAACTTGCTGAACTTGAAAACTTGTTGTTGGAGAAAGATCAAAGTTTACTGAGCATGAAAGAACAGCTTGATCAGGCAGAACAAAGACTTGTAGATTTTTCAAAATCTCAACTTATTCCTCAACCAATAGAGGAGCCTCCAAAAAAGCACACCCATGAATCCTATCAATTGCCCGATGCCGACAAAAAACTACCAATTGAAAAAACAATTGGAGAACTTGCCAATATGATGGATCAAATGTCAATAAATAAAGATGAGTTGAATACATCTAATATAATTGTTAGTGGTAAAATGTCTCCACTTAGCGATACAACACTTTCATCTACTCCTCAAAGCATCGATTCTCTTTTAGAAGAGCTTCCAATTCAAGGCCAGTCTCTTGCTCAGAGGAAACCAAAAATCTCTTCTAATAACTCTTATTTATCAATGGAGTTTCCAGATGTTCTTCCTCCTCACCATCTCTCACCTAGCATAACTGCTCGCAATATTGTCACCGCTGTAACTGCTTCTGGACATAGTCATATTCATAACACTAGCAGTACAAATTCATCAGCACCTCATTATAGCAAAAAGACTGCCGCAGAGCTAGCAACAGCAGTCATGGCAAAATCGCCAAAGTCTAGACGGTCATCATCTATAAGCATTGCGACTTCTATTTTAAAAGATCACATCATAGGCAAGACAAGCGATGAAAAACATGAAAATGAAGGAAAATGGTGTGCACTTTGCGACAAAAAAGGACATGATAGCTTAGATTGTCCTTTTGAAGATGACTTTTGAATGCATGTCAAATGCTATTATAAAAAGAAAAAAAGGTGTACTTAAAAGCACTATTTTTACGAATAAATATATACTCATTTGACTACTTGACCTTTTTAGATAAATTTAATACACCAATGTAATTAAAGGTATCTATCATCAAAACCAAAGTCAACTCTTTTGTTTAATGGGATCTTCGATTTTAACTTTAAGAAATATTTAGAATTTCTTAGGTTTAATACCGTACTTTATAGGAAAAAAAAACCGAGGTAGGACTAGGAATATTGGTGTGTAAATATCTACACAGAATTTAATTGAAAATTGCACATTATTAAAATTTGGTGAAGGATACATATTTTAACTTATGATAATAATAATAATAATAATAATAATAATAATATAATAATAATAATAATAATAATAATAATAATAATAATAATA
>QVTG01000107.1:11326-60308 GCA_013305925.1 Geotrichum reessii | reverse complement strand
TAATAATAATAATAATAATAATAATAATAATATAATAATAATAATAATAATAATAATAATAATAATAATAATAATAACAAACCTCTTCCGGGATTTGGTTTTATTTTTCAAACCTCACTCATCCATATCTACTCAATATAATAGTCAACTTTTAAATGCAAACCTGAACAAAATCTACCTTCAATTTCTCAACCTTGAATAATTATATTTTGAAAAAAGTATTTTCATTTAAATGTACTCAGTCATGGGTATATACATATATATATATATATATGGTAGTTAGACCTACCAATGGTTAGTGATATACATTCCAGTGCCTGACCAAGCCTAGTGCATGCTCTTATTCTTCTTTGTGTAATGTTACTCTGTCTGCCAAATAAAATAGTCGAGTTACATGTGTACAATAAGCGCGTACACATATAATTATATAAGAGACACCCATGTATATATACAAAAAAAAAAAAAAACAGCCATGTTGTATGATATATTCAAGGATTATATAATCAGATAAATGTAAGTTTCTCTCATGTATGCATCCCTAGATGCAAAGTATTTTAAAAAAAAAAAAGAATTCATACATGTATATAGTTTTATATACAATACATGAGCTGGTAATAAGTCTCGTTTGTAAACGTAGTGTAGAAAGAGACATAAATTTATATGTGAAATTCATATAAAATGTATACAAATTGATTACTAGGGCACCCTTGTAACCTTTAGGTTCAGTAAAAGAGTATAGTGGTAGTATGTCTGGTTTAGAATTATGTACACAATACTTGTTAAAACTAGAAAGAAAAAAAAAAATAGAGTCGATACTTTGAATAGTTTAGTGAATAAAATAAAAACAGTCGTGTTTTTTTTTGTTGAAAAAAAAAAAAGTCTGCATACAAATTAAATGAAAAAGATTATCTCATTTGAGAAATATCTTTGTTATGTAACTATGTGATGTAAAAACAATAAACAGATTTCCAATCTATCTTATTTGAGCTGTTCTCAATCCAAACAATAAATCGACAAAGAGAATGATTTTTTTTTTTTTTTACAAAACCACTTTGGCCACCTTCAACCTTGAATCTTTTTTTTTTTTTCGTAGTATCAAAAAAAAAAAAGCCTAGATAGAATACTATTTGATTTTATGATAACCAAAATGCATGATCTTGGGATTTACAACGGAAAAAAAAAAAAAAAAAAGCTATTTAGAATAACTTTGAATATTCATCAATGTGGCAGTGTATTGAATTCCATACTTTTTTTTTTGTGCTTCACGTATATGTATATATCTACGCAAATGTTCTGGTTTAAAATCATGTAGTCATGACCAGACTTTTTCATGATTGAGAATACACGTAAAGATTGAAAAAAAAAAAAAAAAAAAAAAAACAGAGGTTTTACTATTTATGCCCCTGTTTATACTTGTATATGTTAAATGGTGGTCATATATATTTTTTTGTTAATTCAATTTTGTAATTTCTTTTCAGGTACTTGAACATAATTTAAAATTACTTTTATCCTTTTTTCAATTAATTGTTTTTTTTTTATAAGTTTTAGTATGACATGATTTACAGGTACCAGTATTCCATTTAAATCATTATACATGTGTGTATGCCATTTTATATATATGAATGTAAAAAAAATAATGTTTTTTTGTCAGTATAGTTGTTTTTTTTTCAACTACTAAGAGTAAAAAAAAATGACAGATCTCGCTAATATTCACAAAGAAATAAAAAGAAAATAAAAAAAAAAAAACAAATCTGTTTTTTTTTTTATTGTATCTGCTCATATGAACATGACTTTATTTTTTTTTAAAAAAAAGATAAATTGATGGACATTAAATTCTTTTTGTCATCTATATAGTTGGTTGATATATTGACCATGTTATCAAGATACAGACATTTTTTTTTTCTTCTTCATAAGTAAGCGTTTTACTACACATAAATATCTCTAAAATCAGACATATCTGCAACGCCTCTCTTTTTTTTTTTTTTACACTTTACGACTTGTCTATTTGCAAAGCAAAACCAGGCCAGGTAGTAGCTTTGAAAATCACAATGTCTTGGTAAAAAAAAGAAATGATAATCATTATTATTATTACATGAAAGAAATACAAAAGTTATCCATCTTGACCAAAAATATTTGATTTTTCTAAAAAAAAAAAAAAAACGAAAAAAAAATATTTATATATTCATTTATAGTAAACAAGGTAGCAGCGATGTCAGCGCGAATAAAAACAATTAGAGCGTACCTTGACCAAAAATACATATTAGTATGCATGTATGTTCTTGGTCAAACAAAGTTTTGGTTTTTTTTATTTTTTTGAACGTAGGTGACCCCTTGTCTTGTTGCAAAATAAAATAAAAAACCGTTTTTCAAATTTATGGATTCCTATGAGTAATAGTATTACAAAAAAAAAAAAAAACATAATCATGATTATATAAAGCAGAACAAAAAAAAAAGTTATTTACTATATTTTTTTTGCTTAGAAGATTAAAGAGTGTATTTTTTTTTGACCATAAAAAGCTAGTCTTATTTCAAGATTGTCAAAAGATTTCTTTGTATACATGAATACTTTATGTTTGTATACACCTCGCTAAGCCTGACATTTTGCTCGGTTCAGACGTAATTGTCTATTTCCATACCTAGTAGAAATGAGTAGTTTTTAGTAAGAATTTTGATACATTTTTTGTTGTTGTCAAAATCTAGTGAAAAAAAAAAAATAATAATTTCATATTAACTTGAACCAATTAACATCAAGTTTTCTGTTCTTTTTTATACATGTATATATTTTGGCTAGCATTCTTGACTTTTTTTTTTGTTTTTATTTTTGTACCTTTATAGCTCAATTATAGAACCCACCACTGTGGGAGCATTTTTATCTGCAAGTAGAAAATATGAGGACTTGTTTTAAAGCCAAGATTATTTTTTTTTTGACCAAAACAAACTTACATGTAAATTGGGTTTTTTTTGTTTTTTTTTGTTTTTACTCAAAATTGTAAATTTAAATATGAGTTTTTTTTATTATTTCAACTTTAGGAACAAGTTCTGGTTTGATTATTTATGTATACAATATCTGAAAACAAGAGAATGAACAAGTTTTTTAAACAGACAAAAGTTGGGTCAAAAGTAGGTTTTTCAAAGAAAAATAAATAAATACCAATAATAGTGAGAGTAATAAATTATGTAATGCTGAATAATTTATGTAAAAATACATATAATAGTGGTAGTCATAAATTATATAATGCTGAATAATTTTGTGTTAAAAAAAAAAGGATGGCTATTCTAAGCGAGGTACCAAATCAGGGAAAGCTAATTTCCAGAATACGTGCGTGTTTATTTTGTTTTCTCAGCTTCAATACAAAATTTTTCATTTAAAAAAAAAAAAAAAAAAGCTGTCAAAATACAATCATGTCAAGACATTATGAAATTAATAATAATAATAACTGACCGTTTAAAAAAAAAAAAAAAATTGATTTTTGACTATAAATTTCATTTCTGAAAATAATAAATAAGGGACTTTTATTTTTTTTTTTTCTTTATATTGACTGTTTAAGATTGTTACCATTGACAAACTGAAAAAAAAAAAAAAATTTTTTTTAAAAACCCGCGCACGCAAGCATCTCTGCATAAGTACCAGTATCAACAATAGCACACTATACTATACTACTTTTAAATGGGACAAATGACTGCTTCGAGCATCAAAAAAAAATCATGAAAAGAAATCAGTCCACAATCAAAAAAAAAAAAAAGAGGTCTTTGCTTAGGAGGTCCAACTTTGAATAACTTTTTTTTTTCATGTAATAAATCATTTGTATGCATAACATGGTTGAAAAAAAAAACTGGGGAATTGACAGATCAAAAAAAAAAAAAAACTAACGTTTTTTTTTTTCATCTCTCAGTTACAGTAGCAGTGGATAATCGAGACGGAATAAACGTATACAAGAGCCACTTACAAATTAATGGCCGTTAACATTGATGTGGTCACTTAACGTTCTACTTGATGCATGTATACGTTTTACTATAGATTTTATAGCTAATAACAAAAGAAAAAAAAAAGGTGTTGTTTTTGTGACAGTTATAGCCGATATTCATCTGACAAGCCACCCAACTGGAAAAAAAAAAAAAAAGATAATAATATTACTTTATCCTAATGCCCATGATGCATGGCAGTGCCAATCAATGATTTTAATCTGCCAATTAATAATAATAAAAAAAAAAAATTGCCCTTTGTAACGTTGTGTGTGAAGCAACAGCATCAGAATGCAATAGGTTGATCTAAGTGTAAAGTAATAATATTGTTTTCTTTACCTGGTCCGCGCACGGGTCCATTTAGATCTGGTGGTAGATCATTGACCAAAATTAACTTTTTGATTCATTTTTTGAAAAAAAAAAAACATTATTTTGATAGTTTGAAATTAATATATTAAAGTAGTTTTTTCAAATATAAAAACACATGGATATTTAAACTTATATGGTGAGCATAAAAAAAAGTCTTTGCTTGGTTCGAGCTCAAATATCAGGAGGGTAAAAATAACAAACCAAAAAAGTAAATCTGAATTTGTGTTTCTTAACCAGTCAGTTAATTAAAGTAAATGAACTTATAAATTTGGTGTTTTTTTTTTAAAAAAAAAAACATATTTGTATATATATCAATCTAGATCAAAACATTAGTAAAAGATTCACCAAAAAAGTATTCAAACTATTTGGTTCTAAAAAAAAAAGATACATGAAAGTATACAAAGTCTACAGTGAAACTAATGAATATTCATTAACAGATATACCATGTCTAACTCGTTCCATTTTTTTTCTTGTCCTTACGTATGAATGTAGGTATTTTTCATTTCTACATTTCACACATATTCTTTTTTTTTTATATGTCAACGGTTTTTACCGTCTAAACTGGCGCATATATATAAAGTGGTCTCATTTACACATTACTGTATTTTAGCTTGTATATATTAACTCTTTTTCAGGTAACAACCTATATACATGGTACTGCAACGGTATTCATGACAATTCCCAGTCTGTGTCCCTCTAAAAAGGTCTTAAAATATATATATTTTAAATAGGTTTTGTTTCATACATTGATTTTTTACAATCCTAGAGCCTATTGTGAGCCTCCAAAATCAACGTTACCAGTTGTTTTTTTTTTTTTTTGCCCTTTCCCAAAATGTAAAATAAATAAACCATACTCCCGCTTTACTACGCTTGTCAACCCACCTACAGTATTACATGTAGAGTCAGTTATAAAAAAAAAAAAAGGTCGGGTTTTGTTCCTTTTTTTAGATATATATATTTATTTATTACTGTTTTGTAAAATTATATGTTTGTTACCATTAAAAATGAATAAACATTGTTTCTATCTATACAATTGCTCACAGAAATTTTTGAACTTTTTTTTTGTTTTTTCTGATTTTGATCTGGTTTGAGGGTACAAACTGAACTTGAATGTAGAGAGAAAGAAAAAAAAAAGAAAAAAGAAACTGGTAGACAGTATTACTAAAAACTTGGTCAAGAAATAATATTAATAATAATAAAAAAATTAAAAAAAAACACATAATGAGTCTCCGTTAGAAGTTAATCATCTTTTTAAAAAAACATTTCATACATGATTCATATATATTGTTCAATGTGTCAGTAATATAAACCCTTTCCAGATAATTATTATTACCAGTGATTAAACAATAATGAAAAGTTCTCTGATTGACCAACATCATCCTGTTTGTTGCCAAACCTGCGTTTACCAAAAAAAAAAATAAAAACCTCCATTAGATTACATTTAATAACAGCTCATTTTCAAAATAAATAAACAAAAAAAAATTGAGCGTAACTGGGTTATTGTGCGCATTTTCACCAAAGTACACACACACACACACAATCAAGTGTCCCCTCTATCTATTCTCCCACTTGGGAATTTTCAAAACATTAAAGACTTTGAAAAAAAACCAACCCATTAACAACACTTTCGTGGTAGTTTACAGTCAAAACAAGTTTCAATATTGTAAAAGAAACAAAAAAATGGAAAAAAAAAAGATGAAGCGACTATAAGATCAGTAAGACAGATTGTTGAAAATTGCTTTAATTGCATATCTGACCGTTTAGCCCCTGAGCAAGAATACAAGCTATCGTTAGGTGTTTTTGTTTTAAATAGTTTTCATCATTGTTATCGTTTCTCAGTTAAACTGATACCTTTTTTTTTTTCCATTGGTCACTGATTCAGCATTTCAGGTTCATAAAAAAAAAAAATCTTGATGAGTGGCCCTCCCAGAAATGACAAATAAACATGTATACAAGTTTTATTATTACAAAAAATAACAATTGATACCATATCAGAATCACTTTTTTTGTTCACGAAATTACGTAAAAAAAAAGATAAAGAAAATAATTATATGAGTCCCTCGAACTATGATGTTAACCATCTTTACCACTAACAATTGAAGATGATTACTCAAAATAAAAAAATAAGAAAGAGAGGTTTTTACAAAATTCAGTATATTATTGAAACAGTAATTTCCTCATTCACAAGTACATTTGGACTCCTACTGATATCTGTTTTTCTTGTTGTCGAGAAAGGGGCAACGGCAGGGATAATTTAGAAACAAACTGGCATGATATTAGGTATCGGATAAACGCTACCATTCAGGGTCAAAAGAATTTTTTTTTGAATGAAAAAAAAAAGATATCGTATTAAAACTGTTGTTAATATACACATCCAAAAAAAAAAAAATCATTTAAACGCTTTTTAATAGACTTGGAGTCAATAACCATTCTGATTTGTTTTGTTATACTGTTTTCTGTATTATCAAATACCAAACTAAAAAAAAAAAAAAAAAACAGATCCAACTCTCACTGTATTCTTTCATGTAGCTTTAGGCAACAACAACAAAAGAATGAACGTGGGTATAACAAGTACTTATAATCGTAAACCTTGGCTACAGCTTAAAATCTAGAATGAAAAGAAAAAATACTCAAGACCACATTCTTTTTTCAATCAGATACTTGAAAGTTCACGATTGTTGAATTCTCGCATTAGTACTTGCTACTGGAGGAAGGCCTCTTTTTTTCTTAATTGTTACCGATGACATAACCACATGCCTTCATCCACCCAGCCATGTGTAAATTCTTTTTTAATAAACAGCTGAATGCTATGTATGTGATCTAAAAGAAAACTTGTTTACAGTAGTCTTAGGATTCAATTTGACATCTTTACAAATATCTAAATTGTTGTAGTTGTTGGTTTTTTTTTTTTCTTATTTTGGGATTAGTTTATACGGAAGACCCATCGAGTAAGTAAAACCGTGCTAACAAACATCTGATTTTTTTTTTTATTTTCTTTCTTTGCTCAGCTATTTGAACACTGTAAGTAATACAAGACAACTAAGGAATGTTTAAACATCCATTTAGACATGATTATTTTCAAAATAAGAAGAAAAAAAAAATTCCCATCAGAAATTGCGACTTTGTAGTTATTGATTATATGTTAAATCATCGGTAAATGACGATTAGAGTATGTTACCCTCTTTATGAGTTCAATTAGCCTTACAAAGCATAACCGGTTTAATCTTAACAAGTACTTTTTCTTGATTCAAGACTTGCATATGTCATATAATACAAGTCACAATTGTTTTTTTTTATTTTTTTATTTCACCAGTTGGGTACTCAATCTCTAATAATACTAGTGATACGCTTTTCTGAAGATACTTATAATGACGAAAAAATAATAATAATAATAATAAAAACTATTGTCATTAGTTTAACAATCCAGCTCATTTTAAAACTTGGTAAATTTATAACAATCAGCGATAAAAGTCCTGTTTTTTTTTTATCTTGCTATAAAGCCTAAACGTGTACAGATTTAATACTTGACAGAGTCTTTTGACATTTTATTTAAAGTTGATACGGTTTTTTCTTTTTTTTTAAAAAAAAAAAATGCGATTCGCTGTTATTCCAGATTTATTGCTTTTTCAGACCTTTTTTTTTTTCAAATCCAAAAAAAAAAAAAAAAAAAAGGTTTAGAAATGATTTTTTCTATAGTTGATGCGAAACCATAAAACTTGAAATTAAGTTGGCATGATTGCAAAGGTACCTAAAAAAGTCTTTTTACAACCGATAAAAAAAAAAAAAAGAATGTAAAATTTATTGTTGAGATTTTTTATAATGGTTGTTATGATGCTTTAATAGCGTTTATATATATATAACTCATATGTTACTGGCTTACATTTTATCTACTAATAGTTATCCATGTGCATTTCTATTACTTTGCTATTACGCATTTATATATATATATATATACGTATTTTAGTTTAAATTATTCAAAACAGTTTTTGTAATGACAAGAAATTCAATATCAAACTACCATGACTCGCTGAAATGTCTATAACAGAAATAAAAGCTTTCTAGTAATTTTTTTTTATTTTTTAGTTGGATTGAAACTCCATTTGTTTTATTTTTTTTTTAATACTAAAATCTGTTAGAAATTTTGATTATTTGAAGATTGGGTTTGATGATTTAAAGTTTTTTTTATATGTAAAAGCATAGACACTTGCATTCTCAAGCTATCACTATGTCCAAAGAATCTGGGCCATTATGAGATTTGTTTACTAAATGTGCCTCTTCAATAACCAAAAAAAAAAAAAATCACTATAAACAAGTAGCAGTATTTAAAGATGACTCTTGCACCAAGTACAACAATATCCGTTGAGCTAACCGCATTTTTTTTCCATGACTTTATTTTTAAAGATTTGAGGCCAAAGAAAAAAAAAATTGACAAATAAAGAGAGCTAGATAATTTTGTATTGATGAATTTAAATATTGTTTATTGGTTTTAGATTAAAAAAAAAAAAGTAATAATAACAAAGACATATTTAAGTACTGGTGCTATTAACATTATTTCTTAATGTTATTATAATTGTTTTAGATTGTAACAAAGAAGCTATTACTTTTTTTTTTTTAGTCAAAGTTATCACTTGTAGTTTCAATTCTAAATCAAGAAAAAAAAAAGTTTTAAGTATACTTGACAAATAGCTGGCAAAATCTTGCATCATTGATAACAATTTTGAAAACAAAATAGAAAATGAAAACTTAATATCTAATTAAATACATATCCACAATTCACGTGAAATGATATAAACTATAGAAGATTATAAATGAATTATAAAGTTGATTTTTTTTTTTTTTTAGATAACTTTGATATCTATTCTAATTATGTAACAATGTAATTTACAGACAATAAACAAATTTTCTATTCGTCTTGATTGTGATCTATTGGTTTAGTTTAAAGAGTTGCTTAGATTTGGTTTTAATTTAATACAACTTGTAGTAACAAGATGATAATTGTCGACGTATAAAGTCTATCTATTGTTTTTTTTTTACCTTAAATAGTTAGAAAACAAAATTTTAATGTAGGTATAGATGTTACCAAAAAGACTAAATTTATAATAGTTCTTGTAGTATGGTGGTTTTTTAGATAATTTAAAAATAAAACAGTCTGAGAAAACAGCTTTTACTTAATAACTACTACGATTTTTTTATTTATTTTTTTTTTGTGTGTGTGGCTAAACATAAAGTATCTACATATGAATCACAACTTTACCAAAAAAAAAAAAAAAAAAGATAAATATTTGATGCTTTTAAAAAAAAATAGATCTACATGAATTTATCAATTGAAACTAAACAATGTTTTAAAACAAGGAATAAAAAAAGCACTAATATGTTAATGTAATAACGAAACAATTCATGGTTAATAGTTTCAAGTTTTTACAGCTGTTTTTAAACTTGAACGTTTTCAAAAAGATATGTATATATATTTTCTATTATGTATAGCAAATGTCAACTTAATTAACTGCAAGTTTTTACCATGTTCAAAGTCACTTTTTTTTGTTTGTTTGTTTCAATGGCACTAAAATCGTTTTACCCATCAAGTTCTGTGCGTGTTAAAGAGGGAAAAAAAAAAAAAAAAAAAAAACAGGGGAGAAGAGAAAGGGAACCTTACAAGATCATCACTGCAGCACATTAGAAACTGTTTTACAAGTACTAACTTAAAAAATTTTCAACATAGTAGCCAAAAAAAATAAAAAATATGAAGAAAAAAACGGTTTTAAAGCATGTCTAAGACGAATAAATATGTTATTTCAAGCGTTAATGTTTAGTATGTAAAACCTGGACCAGGTACCAAAAAAAAAAAAAAAAAAAGGGTTGAAGATGCAATCGGACTTATTCCCAAATACCAAGAAATGTATGTTCTACGTATATATCTTTTAGATGTATGGCCTTAGAAAAGTTGTGACTTGCGAGTAAAATAAAATGTTTTAGGTAGTGGGAATCCAAAAACAATTTATATCCTTTTTTTTTTTTTTTGAGCAGTCATTTACCGATTTATTTTTGTTTTATTTTGACAGAAATTCATGTCGTCAGTCAAAGTCGTAAGTTCAAATAGATATACAAATGTTTCAGCTTTTTCTTTTTTTTTTTTTTGTAATTTCTGTTTCACTAGTTCAAGTGATAAGTGAGCTGTCTAGCAACACTTGATATCTGTATTTTTTTTTTTTTTTTTTGAAAAACCCTGTTTTAAGTGTAGATTAATTAGTGGATTATAAACTTTATCTTGATAAAATTCTGGGTTATATATAAAGATAATTAAGGGCAGGCAGGAAGAAAGAGAAAACTAATGTTTTTTTTTTTTTTTGGTTTTTTTTTTTTTTCGAAAAAAAAAAAATTGATCTGTCATAATGGCTAGAATCTAACAGTTTTCATTCAATTGGTAAAGATATTGATGTAAGCTCTCAATTCAATGATAAATATCTTTTTTTTTTGCCGGTATTATACTCAGAACTTTAGATCAGAAAGAGATTAAGTTGATATGAAAATCTGGTTACTGTTCTTACATCACATATTTACATAATTGAAATGAGAACAAGTATATATACAACGAAGACATTGAATTTAAAATTATTGGGGAGGAAAAAAAAAAAAAAGGTAACACAAGTGTTGCCATGTAATCAGTAGAAAAAAAAAAGTTCAACTATCTGTAAAGTATGGTCTAACTCGCTAAGATTGTTACAACTGTTTTATTTTACGACTGGTTTGATTATATATTTTTTTCATTATATGAGTTATGATGAAAAGCATTTTTGAAAAAAAAAAATTAATTAATTAGATCTTATACTTAGAGTTCTATTGTTGCTACCAGGTTAAAAAGACTTGAATCTAAGTTTTCCAATGATTGGAATAATTATTACATTCACCTACAAGTCACCTTGAAAACCTTCATCATACTGCTGAGATAATAACTTATTATCAAACTCATTTATAGTTATTATTTAATAGTTATGTATATATATATTTCTTCAAACAATAAAATCAAAGATGGGCTAGTCGAGCAAAATTGAGTCTAGTTACACTGACTTACAATTGAACTGCTATTCCGACGCTTATTTACTTGTGATTTATAATTATAACAAACTATCAAAAACCTATAATATTGAAATGATTTTTGTTATACAAGCCCTTTCATTGTGATCGCTCAGAGCTATTCTTTATATATATATATATTTTTTTTTTTTGACTCTTCTGTAAAATCTACGCAGATATTGATAATCTAAAGCACACATAATTGCAGATTCTACCAATCAATTGGCTTACATATATTAATAAATTATAAATTTTTTACATTCCATGATTACATTGTAATCTCTTGTTGTGCTGCTGTTTTAGGGCAACTGAGTACATTCACAAAGATTTACTTTGAGTTTTATTCAAGTCATTAAAGCAGGTACTAATAACAAAGATATACAAAGAAGACATAGAATTCAAAAAACATTTATCTCTATGAGACTTTAAAATTAGCGTTCTCAACGCACTCTAGGTGTTTCAGGCATTCAATGGCGCCGAATTCTTCATGAAATAACACATGTGCTAAGGGAAGTCTGGGATACATAACACCTGCTTCTCTAATTTTCTCATACAGAAGGCTTGTGTATATCAGAAACAAAAGCGAAGAAATTAGAGATTGTTTTATTATTATTATTATTATTATTATTATTATATATTATTATTATTATTATTATTACAATTCCCAATCTGCTATATTTGCTATTTTTATATAGACGATAGTAATTAAAGAACAATGCAAAAATCAGGGTCTTTCCAAAGAATCAAAATCCTCACGATTTCTTTACTACTTTTATTTTTAATGTTTGAAAAGTAAAAAAAAAAAGATGCATATAAATGATTTAATCTCCTTAAATCAGCAATATTTTTTTTTCTTTTCTTTCTATTATTTCTACTTCTCCTCCTTTGCTTTGTGGGGTTTTGTTTGTTTTTTTTCAGTTTTGTACAACTTTAAAAGTTTTTATTAATTTGCACTGAAGCCGCCTAAAACAGAAACTCAAAAGTTTCAGAGCCGAGGAAATGAATTATTCGGCACTGCAAAAACAGAAACACAAAAATAAAATAAAATTTCATAACAATGAAAAATACTGTAGATGAAAACATTGATAAGATCACTGTCATCGGTATAAGTCTGTTGTTTGTTTTGTTCTTTTTAAAAAAAAAAAAAAAAATACAAGTCGCATAAAACAAATACTTTTAACAATAGTTAAACCCCACTTAGCGGGGGGATATCTATGCCAGTTTTACTGTTTTACTTTGTGCTTTGAAGACACTAAAAATTTGTTCCAACTGGAAAATGGAATTGACAATTAAAAAAAATGAAATCAAAACCAAAATTCTTTTCAGTATATTTATCAAAGGATTGTTTTTATAATATTACAGGCTTTAGATTTTCAAGTGGAGAAGCTCTACGGGTTTTTTATACGTATTTTTTTCTCTATCAAATATTGGCTCCTAAAAGTTTTTTTTTTTCATTTATTTTTTTCTATGTGTAATTACAAACATTTTATCATATTTTTAACAAATCTCTGTTCTAATAAGTTTTTTTTTCCTGCCTGTTTTTACAACTTTGATTGACGGTAGCCGTGCACCACATCGTTTTTGCGGTCACGCAACAACCGGCGCTGAATTTTACCAGCAGCACTCTTTGGCACAGAATCAACCACAACCAAACCGCCCCAAAGTTTTTTGTGACGCGCAACTTTGCTGTCAAACCACCGTTTAACCTCCAATGGATCAACGCTTTCGTGGCGCAACACTACAAATGCGCGTGGAAGTTCTGTACCCTCTTCAGGGAGGTGAATTCCCGTTACCGCGGCGTCTATCACATCAGGGTTTGATAGCAGAACGGACTCCAGCTCTGCTGGTGCCACCTGGTGACCCTTTGACTTGATCAGCTCCTTGAATCGGTCTACAATAAACCATTGTCCTGACTCATTAACAACAGCAACGTCACCTGTCCGCAGCCACTTTCCATCCGGACTGAAAACTTCGGTGGTAGCCTCAGCATTTTTAATATATCCAAGCATAACGTTGGGTCCACGCAACCAAAGCTCGCCGGGCTGGTTGAAACCATGTACATCTTGGCCGTTCTCGTCAACGAGTCTGCCTTCAAGACCAGGCATCAACCATCCTACACTTTCAACATCATAGTTTGCTAAATCATAGGTAGGGAAATGATTAATTGGCGATGTCTCAGTCAGTCCGTATGCTTGCCAAATGTCGCAATCAAGACGCTCAATAAGCTTACTACCAAGCGATTTGCTTAATGGAGCGGCTCCCGACATAATACCATTGATATATTTGCGCACAAGCGGGTACTCGTCCAGTAGCGGGCTCTTAGCAAAGAGCACAGCCATTGGCGGGACAATATGCAGCACAGAAATGCGGTGTTCTGAAATTTTTTCAAGCAATTGCTTAAAATCAAACTTTTCAAAAACAACGGTGGTATTGCCAAGTGAGGGCAAAGTATAAACAAAAGTTGACAAACCGTAAATGTGTGACATGGGGAGTACAGCCCCAAAAACGTTTCCGGGTTTGTAGATATTGTCACCAGTACTGATGACCTGTTGGGTAACGTTCGAAATGATATTTGCGTGGGTTGTGAGCACACCTTTAGGCTTACCACTGGTACCAGAAGAAAAGCAATAGTATGCGTGCTTATGCTTGTTGGTGTCCTCGGCGTAGACTACAGGTTCTAGAGACTCTGTGGTACTCGTAGCCTCCTTCCACAAATCAGCAATTGTCAGAATGTGTTCAACGTTAACTGCCTCTGGATCTGTATGTTTCGCGCCTTTGCGAGCGGTCTCGATGAATTCGGGCTGGGTAATAATGACGCGTGCACCGGAGAGATGGAGCTGGTGATGCAGCTCGTTGGGTAAGTACAATATATTGGCTGGGCTGACAACGCCGCCAGCGGCCAAAATGCCAAGATGTAAAACCGGTAGGTAAATAGAATTGGTGAGTAATAAGCATACCGCTTCACCCTCACGAACGCCGTATTTTGTCTTTAGAACATAAGCAATCTTTTTGAGGTTTTCTGTAATGTCGCGTTTAGTTATAAATTTTGTGCTATCGACAGCGTCAATGTAAATGGGTTTGTCAACGCTAGCTGTATTTTTTGCGAGTGAATCAATCACAAATTGAGCAATATTGCCCTTAAAAACAGTATCATGGTTAAGCTCCCATGGCGAAACATGAATGGTAGCACCGGCTTCTTTTCTGGTCAAGGACATGAGGAGTATTGATAAGTATAGGGCTATCGAGTTTTTTTAAAATCTGTGTGTGCGCGGGGATTTTATTTTTTTTTTAAAGTGAGTGATTAAGGATTGTGTTTGATCTAAATCGGGGTTGTTCTTTCTGCAGGTTCTTTGAGATGATAAAATAATAATGGAGAGATATCTAAATGAAATATACTATGTGAAAAAAAAAAAGTGGAGGAATAATAAACGTTTTAATCGTCGAAGGAATTGATAGAGATTTTATATTCCTCGAAGACAGAGCATTGAGTTTTATATTTGAAAAAAAAAAAAAAATTACATATCATAATAACGATGATATTTACTGAGAAAAAAAAATTATCAATAAAAAGAATAGAAGACGCCATCAAGAAAAATAAAACAACTCTTTAATCAATAATAGCTTAGCTATATCATGTCGTGATTGATTCATGAGTTACTCATCGGCCCGACTTATCAAAAAAAAAAAAACTTATTTAATAAAAGATTGATATTAATCTCAAAGCTATGGATAGCATAAATCTAATTGGCTACTAAGTTTATGCTGAAAAAAAAATCATTACTAGTACCAGTATATGGATTCTATATATGATGCCAAGGCTTAGATTTTGAAAAAAAAAAAAAAAAAAAAAAAAAAAAACAGTGTGTTTAGTATTGACAAAGTAACGGTTACAAGAAGAGTCAAAAAAAAAATAATGATAATAAAATACGTTTATTACCTGTATGTATTGAAAAGTTTTGGGAAAAAAAAAAAAAAGTCACACCAAAATACGCAATTTTTACAAGAAAGCCCGTCACCATTTTATTAGATCCCTCCCACCATATCTTTTTTTTTTTTTGTTGCCGATATTCCAGATATAATATTACTGCATATTGAAAAAAAAAAAAACTCTCCTAATAAACAGTTTATTGTTTTTTATTTTCTCTCGGGAAATACAAAGTTATAAACCGAATATTGTTGTTATCATTTCTGGAGATATTTTTTTAAATTATTATTATTAAAGCATGGTCCAAAAACTAAGTTCAAAGATAAATGTTTGTGTTTTAATTGTCGCTGGGTCCTTTTTTTTTTTTTTTGACAGGTAGTTTGAGTCTGTTTATTTACTATGAAAAATAATGTTCAACAGAAATTGTCACAAAAAAAAAAAAAAAAGATAAATATGATTTGAATTTTACACTTTCAGTATTAAATTTTATGTATATGTACTTAGTTCTAAAGCTTGTTTTTTTATGTCGAGCTTCTAAAAACTTTTTTTTTAACTCTCTAAAGCATAGTCTGGCTAGGTTTATGATAGACGATGCCCATTACATTCCTCCGCAATGGCAAAAATAAAATACAAAAATAAAAATAAAAAAAGTAGTCATTATACCACGACATATAAATCCAAAAACAATTCTAAACTTTCTGAATTGTTCTCTGACTCAAATACTAAAAGCGGCCACCATAAGAAGGGTCATAGCCAAATGCATGTAGCGCCGTTGACCGAGGGATCATTGATTGAAGTGTACTCAATTTACCCGCAAGACTTCCGGTTCGCAAAAGCCCAAGTCCTTTTTGATTCTGTTGTTGGTAGTGCTCAGTCCCAAAAGAAGAGGTTGAAACTGGGTGACCTAGTTCAGTGTTTTCAGCTTTCATTTTACGGTCACTACTAAGCGTGTTCGCACTATTGAGTGACAGGCGGCGGGTGTCCGAGACTAGCCGCGGAATTTTAGAGTCTACATCGGAATAGCGACCTGAGAGTCTTGATGAACTCGTGCTTGGTGAAAGCTGTCGTTTGCCTACAGTGCGTGGCGATGACGAAGAAGAAATCCTTGATGAACTTGTGCTTGGTGAAAGCTGTCGTGTGCCTACAGCATATGATGATGACAAAGAATAAGTTCTTGATGAAGAAGAAGATGATGATGATGATGAATGTCTTCTAGATGACGCCAAATGGTTTGATGGTGTGTTATCGTGGTCATTGTAGGGATAACTTCTGCTATACTTGCGCACAAATTCACTTCTAGACATGCCGCTGCCAGAACTAGAGCTCGTGTCAGCAGAACGGGAGGGCACGTGTGAACCTGAAAATCTAAGTTTGGAAGGCGTGGATTGCACCGATGCGAGATTAGACCTTTCAACACCGTTTCTGGAATACCTTTGTTGCGGTTTATTGTCCACAATACTACCAGTAGTATTATCGAGATGGCTGGTAACCCGAGATGATGCTTTAACGCCAGAAAACCCGGCCGCAGGGGTTTCATCTTTAATCATGTTACCATATTGATCCACACGTAGGCGCGTTGGTACAATAGAGAATGGATTGTTGGTTTCACGCTTAGATGGAGAAATGGTAATTGACGAGCGGTTGCTCGCAACTTTTGATGTCAAATAATCAGTTCTGGTGTTGCTGTAATTGCGAAATTGTTTACTATCATTACTGTTACTGTTCTGGTCTGAAGTCAACTGCTTGGGATGGTTCTTTGCCGCGTTGTTCAATGTAATAGAGTCCATCTTTGCAGAACGTCTGCTGTGGATAAACGTGTACCGTTTTTCGGTGGCATTTTCAGCAGCAGCGGACTTGCCAATATTTAATTTGTGTTGTCCTTGCGAAGAGGCCGATCTCGTCGATATCTTCTCATAGTTGCTGTTGACAGGGGTGGCTTCTGGCTCAATGGCTTGTTTCTCTGCTTTGCGTCGCTCTGCTGCAATCGCGTACATCTCAAGCAGAATCTTATCGTTCGTAGTCATATATCCAGAAATTCGATATGCGTTTGATAATTCTAATACATTTCTTTCACGTTTGTCTGAGAGGGCGCTTGCAATCAATTCCTCGGCAGAAGGCATTACAAAAGGTTTTGAAAAATTCATTTTTCAATTAATAGTGATGGTAATAGTACAAAAACAAGGGTAATTGTGGAGATAAGGACCAGTTCAATTGAGTAATACGAAATAGTATTGATAATGCTAGATATGGTGGTGCTGCGACTCTTTTGGGGGGGAGTAATAAGAAGAGAAAAAGAATCAAAAATTAATAAGATAATAATAATAAAACAGTAAACACAGGATATGAAATATATATATATGCATATATGTAATAAAGAAGGTTGGCTGGATTGACTTGGTTGAGTGTAGTCTAAGGTGAAGAAGGGAAAAAAAAAAAAAAAAAAAAAAAGCAATATAGAAAGAAATCCAAAAGAAATCCAAAAAAAAAAAAAAAATTAATGGCTAACCCAAGGCTTTTTTGCTATTAATATTATCATCACTACATGAAATAAAATAAAATAAAAAAAAAACTTTTCGTGTTTGTTTGTTTTGAAATTTCCCTCTTTGATAAACTGTGACCGATCTGAAGGAGTTTTGTTTTTGATTTTTTATTATTTTTTTATCTCAATTAGGAAATATCTTTCTACAAAATTTAGGTTTTGGTACGTTGCTTAAGTGCAAAGAGACACATACTTAACCCCTAAAAGGGCTTCAAAGTTGTTAGGGTTAGATGAAAAAAAAGACTAAACAGTGTATGCATTTTAATATCTACGTATAAAAACCACGCTTTTTTTATTTTTCGTTTTCAATAGGTCAACTCTTATATTATCATTTGACCTCAATCCTTTTTATGGTATATAATACTTTACGTGGGTATCAACTCATTTTCATTCGTTAATAAAGACACGCGCCGTGACAATCATTTTTTCAATTGTTATAGCAATTAATGTTTTAATAGCTTGTGTTTTAACAAGTTTTATGGGAATAAATTTAAAACAGGCCAATTGTATTCAAAATATATTAAATGGTACTATCTTAAATAATTAGTTATAAAAAAAAAACGATAACAATATACATAGTACACCCTGTTAGGAAACTTACTACTCGTAGTAAGCAACCCGAAGGCGACCTTGATGAACTATTTGTGAGAATCAGACAGATGGAAGGCATTGATGATAACAAGTGCTGGAGTAAGAGTCCACCTTGGAAACATTTAAAGTATGATCGAGACAAAAAAGCTCGTACACCATTGCAGAAGCTGAAAAGCACCATGCGCTGTACATCACGAGCTGAGTGGCAGAATGACTATAATAAGTTAGATGAACTTCGACAATACTACTATTGTACTCAACGAGAGTTGTATAACAGTAAGTATCCCAACCCACTGGAACCATTCATGAGGACTGTGCCTCCATACCTTTAGCAAGTTATTTCAACTGCGAACAGGTCATGGTGCTCTTGGGAAGTATTTTCAAATAAGGCTTACTACTGAGAGAGATTATAACTGCAAATGTGGAAAGCTGGAAACAGTTGAACACGTTTTCAAGAAGTGCCCTCTACATCCTGTAGAGCGTATCTTCTTGAGTAAAGTTCCCCCGGAACTTGATCTAAGAATCCTGCTTGATACCAAGAAGGGTCTTGGAGCGGTAATCAAGTTCTTGAACTCATTACCGCAACTTTTTTGCTGATTGCTTGATTAAAGCAGCTTGTTAAGGTTTTACTGTGTGTCAATCTCTGTTATGATTTCAGCAGGTGTTCTGTATCTCAGGTTCCCCTTAGCACATGTATTATTTCATAAAGGTTTCGGCGCCATTGAATAACAGAATCAACTAAAGCACACTGAGAACGGTAATTTTAAAGTCTCATAAAGACAAATGTTTTTGAATTCCATGTCTCCTTTGTATATCTTTGTTATTATTGATTTAATTATGTAACTATGTGATGTAAGGACAATAAACAGATTTTCTATCTATCTAACTCATTATAATAATAATGGCATTAAATAAATCAATTTAGTCTCTTTTTACTGTTTTAAGATTTGAAATAATTAATTGTATTTCTTTTTTTTTTACGCCAAGTTTTCACTGAATAACAAAATAAAATTGTAACATGGGCTTTTGACAAGTTTTCAACACGCAACTTAATAAAAAAAGTTTTTGTTTTTTTGGAAATGGAAATGTAACATTAGACGGGATTGAAAAAAAATGCAGATAAAATAAATAAAAAAAAAAAGATACAAAAATGCGAGAAATCTGGGCTCATTTTTCTGTGAAAGCCATCCGAGGTACGAAACCGAGAAACCTTGATAAGAAACTCATTAATTATTTTGCCGAAAAGTTAACCAAAAAAGGCCTTGATGATTTATTCATTGAAGGCAAGAAAGTAGAAGATTTTGATAATTACAAGTATTGGAGTTAGTAAGAATTTTAAGTATTATCATGACAAAAAAATGAAAAAAAAATTTCACAACTTTGCAGAAGTTGAAAAAGGCATCATGGGTTATGTAGATTCCCGGCTAAATGGCAGAATTACTATAATAATTTAAGTAAATTTTTAAAAAGATTTTCTCTTGTATTTGAATAAAGTTCAATGACAGTAAGTATCCCCAGCTTACCAAAACCCATTTATAAGTAATTGGGCCTTGCCATACCGTTAGCAAACTGTTCCAGCTAGAAACCGAGCATGGCGCCATTTGAAAAAAATTTTAAACGAGGCTTTGAAACGATAAAATACCGGGGGTTGATGTGGTGTTGTAATTATTATTACTACCTTGTTTTTTTGTAAGTGTCTGTTGTAATTACGTACTCAGAAGACACACCAGGCTTACCTGAATCTAAAGCAATTTTGTAACGCACTTGTACCTGTCGGCACAAAAAGTCCGAAAGGCCAGAATTTTTTCTCATAAGACGCAAGATCTCCTCGTTTTCGCTGTTGAGGAGGCTGGTCTCAAGCAGGCTAGGAAAACTTGTAATGCATCTGATGTGACATTCTGTGTGTACCCGTCATTACTAAGACAGTGAAACATAACCCAGGCTCCCGATAAATTGCGCGCAGACTTGTGAAGTTGGAACATCAACTGCGTTTAGATATACGTACACATATACACTCCAAAGACTTTATCAGAGAATTTTACAAGTAACTACCAAAAGATCATAGTGAGTAATGAATCGCAAGATAAATAATTTTTGATTCTTTTTCATTATTATTTTATTTATAAAATATACTAGAGATTGATACATTACTAATGAAAGAGGGAAAGCTTCGGGATTAAAGGAGTTATTTCAGTATTATAATATCAAAGCCCTTCTGTGAGAGATTAACAATCAGTCAGTAGTGTGCGTGCATGGGAACATACATATGTAGATAGTAATTTATATCTTTAACAAAATGGTTTTGACGTACATGTTTCATTTTTATTTTCTTTTTTTTGTACTATGTATAGATAGATAGAAAATCTGTTTATTGTCCTTACATCACATAGTTACATAATTAAATTAGTAATAACAAAGATATACAAAAAAGACATGGAATTCAAGAACATTTGTCTCTATGAGACTTTAAAATTACCGTTCTTAGGGAGCTTTAGGTGTTTCAGGCATTTGATGGCACCGAACTCTTCATGAAATAACACATGTGCTAAGGGAAACCTGCGATACATAACACCTGCTGGAATGATAACACCTGCTGGAAATTTATCACAGATTTTCAGCTATTTTTAAATGAGAGTAGAATATATTTAGATAAAAGTCTTAAATTTTTATGTCAAACGACGCGAGGATGTTCATACGGTTTTCCAATTTTAAAAGTACTTTCATCACTAAACATAACATTTTTCTACTCCTCTACTTTCCAGTGTAAATGATCTTTCGCAAAATTGGAGCCTAGTTTTTTCTTGATCTTCTGCAAGCCAAGGTTTAGTCACAGCGGCGTATGACCTGACGCCATATTGTTTGAATACTTTTGATATTTTTCTAAAGCTGATTTGATGTCCACCACACACTTCAGGTCTAGCAAAAGATATCAAACTTTCCATGGGTGTGTGAGAGCATTCATTACTAATATATTTATTCTCTTACAGAAAGCTTTCTATAGCAATGATTGATTTCTACTCGTGTGCGTGGTGGCGTTGTTGGAGTATGATCAATGTTATGAATGTTCCGTGCGACAGTTAAGTAACCCAATTCTTTCGCTATTGAAATGTCTTTAGTACTAAATATGGCTTTTCTCATTCGAAAAATTTGAGCCAAAACAGAATTCACTCGTACGAGCTGTTATCTCAAAATAAAATGCAAAGTTTTTGATTGATTTAAAATAATAAACGTGGCAACAACTAGTGTTTGGAAGAGGAGAATGATTTTTTAAATTTTTGTTGAAGATTTTTCAGTTTTTTCTCTCAGTGAGAATGACAAGGTCTGTATGTAACATTAACAGTTTCAAAATTTTTTTCTTTTTTCTTTTTTTTATAAACTAAGAACATTTTTGAGCGTGTATGTCAATAAAATGGTCATTGAAAATATTAGCAAAACATATTGGCAAATAAGATAAGCTGCAAGACAGTCCATCTCCTTAATATCCGCACCTCGCGGCATGTAGATTGCTGTCAAATACACCTGTGACGTTGCTGTTGGTACGCCACTGGACACAATCATTACAAATATAGCCATGTAGTTATCAGGAGCAATCCACTTTAGATGCTTCATCTTTTCAGTCCAGGCAATAGCAATAATAGGCAGTACTACTAGCTTGAACAATGCCATCAATAAAATGCTTTTCCAAAAACCTTTGGGTAGTTTGCCAATTTTAAGGCGCGCCATTGTAGCACCTAACAACGATAGGCCAATTGGTACAGTTGCATTGCCAACAAAAGATGTAAAGTCCATGACAAATCCTAAAATAGGTCCTTTGTCGGGTGCTTCATGAATAGTTCCTGTGTATCTTAAATTTGGAGGAATATAAAATAAGTGCCTAACGGCAGGAATCATTGTAAAAATAATTGACAAGATAAGCGATGCACTAGGTGCTTTCTTGAAGTTTTTGATCAATTCCCATAACAATGTTAGATGGTGCCGGTGAATAAAGTTATTAAATCTGTGCTCAAAGTTATGTAGTGCCTTTTTCCACTTGTTGTACTTCTGAGTCATCTTACTTCCAGTTGTAGCAACTTTCTTAAGAGAGCCCACAGTCTGGTCATTTGAACCTGACTGCAAGTCTGATGAGTCACTATACCCCTCTGCTTTTTGTTCAGGAACTCGCGAATCAACCTGTCTTAGCTTGGCCGTCGGGGTGTAAGCATCAATCACATCATTAATATTTTCAGACTGTTGTGATAGCATGTCATCGTCAAACTCATCGTCAGAATCGCTATTCAGAGTGCCCAAACCTAACACCGTTTTTTTTGCAATATGAGAAGTGGTAGGTTTCAGACGCATGCCTTCACTTCGGCTACTAACCCGGCTTGAATTGGTAGCAGTTCTTGTGAGTCCCGTCGATAGCCTTGCGGTTGAGAGTTCTAATGGAGCTGGCTCCTCATAATGCTTGTGAGTCTCTGAAACAGGTGACTCGATTGTGACGGCAGGTACCGACGGCTCGGTGGTATCAATTAAGTGCATTTGGTTGTGTTGTGGTTGTTGAGCTTGTTTGCTTTCCGCATTTGTACCATTACCCCCACGCTTGGTAAACGACGGCTGCGCAAGGTTATTTTTTTTAGTCCACTTCCCCCACGTGACCGTTGCGTGACTCTTTATCGATCGATAGAGGGGAAGAAGTCCCGGTGGGGAATCAACGTCGGGATCATAAGCACCACTCTCAATGTCACGGCTTTTTATGACAAAGTCGCGTTGAACAAGACGGAAAATTCCCAAATTAAACATTGTAAAAATGAATACTGCAAGAAAGAGGACACAGTACGCAATACCCTTGTTTCCGTCGTCCGCGGTGAATGGAGAACCGCCAGAGAGTGTAGTGATATATGCAATTGGAAGATCACCAGAGTTGGTAAAAACGCCAGCTAAAAGCAAGCCACCCAACCAATACTTAGGATTTGGTGTAGAAGCCTTGACGGTAAGACTAAAAAAAAGGCCGATGAACTGATACAAAAAAGCTGTAAGAATCAAAACACCAATAGTACGGAGATCGGAAGCATCGAGAGACGAAAGAACTTTGTTGAAAATCAAGCATGGCATCAAGTAGTTGATGATAACCACTGATAGATTTTGGCATGTTTCTACAGAAAGAATGTCTAGAAATCAGTTAGAGTTAAATGCTTGTTAAACTAGTGATCTAAGATTGTTTTTTTTAAGAAGATCATACTTTTTTTGGCCAAAATAAAGCCCATGGTACCGTTCAAAAAGATCTTGATGAGCGGCTTGACAGCTATGTAAATAGCAGCCCCAAGTGAGAGTGCCATCGTTGAATTTAATACATTAAAACTGAAGATTAGAAAAGAAAAGAAAAAAGAAAGAAAAGGGTTGATGATCTCTCCAAAATGAATTTGTCTTTCGGAGCCCAAATTTAGAATACCTTGAAGACAGTTTTCAGACACTCTCAAAAGTTTTTTTTTTTTGTCCTTTTTTTCTTCGAGCTGGCTTTTGGCATGAATTATGGTTTAAGTGTTATGAGAGATTCAAGTGGTTTTTGGCTTGACAAAGTTTAAAAGATATGGTTAAGAAACGTTAAAATGTGGTCAATAGGTTAACGTTTAATCAACAATCAATTATTATTGAAGTATAAATGGTAAGTTGCATGGTTTTGATCATATTATCCACCTACAACTAGGTGATAAGATATAGCTCATGTTCTATATTGCATTATTTATACAATCAACTGCTGATGCGGAGACTTTACTATTTAAGATTTCTTATTTTTGATAATTTCTCATTAGTTTATCTTAAAGAAGAAAGCCACACACTCCACGACCAAATCCTAGAGAACATATCAATCATACAATTCTAGCAACATCGGGTATTCATCAAGCTAAAACAATATGCCTTTATTAAAACGTGTCTCAAGTTGAAAAAAAACCCTGTTTGATTTGTTAATTTTGATTGCTTTTATGTTTTTCAAAATAGTATATATATTTCGTGTGAGTGTATGAATATCTAGTAAACCCTCAGGAATTTCATCACGTATAATATATGTCTTAATTGCGGCCCTTGGTTTCATACGTATTTTGTTTAGGTTATTAAGCTTGTCATTTTTAAGTAGAAACAATTGAGATTTTTAGAAGAGTTCGCATAAATTTTTCATTTATCAACTGTATAATATTGTACAGAAAAACCCCGGTGTAAATAGCCCCCTTGTAAGTATTCCCTCGATGTAAGTATCCAACAATTTTCCTAAATTAGAAAACCCATACAAAAATAAAAAAAAACCCCGCGTTTCAAATGGTACACAGCCTTTTTTTTTCTTCCATACTAAAATACTTATAACGTAGATAAGGTTTTAAGGTTTAGGCATATTTTCTAGTTGAAGACTGAAAAAGATAAAAAACACACGCAAATTTTTATGATAAAAATACGTAATATTTTTTTTACAATCGAAGAGGTTTGTTTCATTTTTTCTAATTTGTTAGTGTTTTTGATTATGTAATACATATAAACCACCAATTCATTATAAGTATACCTTCAATATAAGTATCATAAAAGTCAGTCTGGATTAGATACTTACAACGGGGTTTTTCTGTATATAGTATATTTTGCTATAAAAAAAAAATCTCTCAGAAAAAAAAATGTCTGAAAATTTTTCAATTTTTATTTTTTTTGGTTATCGCGGCTTTTAACGGTTTTTTTCAAAGCAACTGTCTCGGTGACCTATCTTAATTTAATTACCAAGCAGCCTCGTGTAACCGTCTTGTTGTGGTCAGAAATCGTAGCATGAAAATGATTACCGAGAAAATATCAAATTTCTTCCCTTACCCCCTTTCAAATATTCTTCTTAGCTAAGATATTTTAAACTTGAAGTAAACCTTGATAAAATATTTTTTGAATATTAATATTCATAATCTTGAACTGTACTTTAATAATAATATGGGAATTTTTTTTCATCTATTTTATCGTCAATGTTTGTTAAAACATTTAATTTTTGTTGAATTTTTTTCAAAATTATTCTCCTTAAGCTTAACCATGTCTACATGAAAGTTTTTCTAATTTTTGAAAGAAAATAACCTTTCTCAATTACTACTTTTGATCGTACTAAACCATATCGCGCTTTTCATTCTACTGCTGGGCTTGAGAAAACTTTTATCAAAGTTGTTGTAAAAATGATTTCATTGTAAGTAACACTTTTTAATTTGATAGGCCAATATCTGGTATTGATCTACCAGGCGTCATGCATTTCAGGTTTCTCTTAGCATTAAATTTGGTTGATAGAAAATTTGGCGCTATTGGATGATAAGAACCTTAAAGCGTCCTGACAACATTACGGTGAAAATTTAATTGAGACAGATGGGCTTAGATTAGAAGTCTCTTTCTATATATTTTGCATTATTTGATGCAAAAAAAAAATAAACATATTTTTCTTCATAACACCTAAAGCGCGCTGAGAACGCTAATTTTAAAGTCTCATAGAGACAAATGTTTTTTTTTTTTTTTTCATTTGAATTCCATGTCTTCTTTGTACATCTTTGTTATTATTATTTTAATTATGTAACTTTGTGATGTGAGGACAATAAACAGATTTTCTATCTATCTATTTTTCTTCATTCATGAACTTATTAATAGCTTGGCAGCATAGCCTGCCAAATTTGCACTGTTCTACCTTTTTACTTGAACTAATACACTGCAGTGATGATCCGGCCAGATTTCCCTTGACGCTATGCTGTAGTTCATAAACGATTTGGCGGATATTAAAGCTGAAAACGCTAATATTTTATTTGAATATTTTATTTCACTGTTTTATATTGATATTTTATTTTTTTTAATTTTGGTTAATTTTATGTCACATAAATACATATCATACGTATCTTGTTACCAGTTGTGTACAAAATCAGAAAAAGCCGCAGATCATCTGAAAGCTGAATACTATCGAACATTTCAATATCCATTGAAAATAAAACTCCCTGGCTATGATTCTTTCTTTGTCCAAACATTTTTTGATTCCATATGAAGGAGGTAGGCTATACGTACATCTACATCAAACAACAATTACACGCCCTATAATTTTTGTTAAATTAATTTAACACTTTGTTTTTATCACATAAGTTTAACCTTTTTGTTTTTTTCAGGAAATGCACCTTGCCTCGTTAGACTAGCATGACATGACCTCCAATCCCTTTCAGCTGCTCCGTAAAACTATTCCCTCGTTAACAACACCCGAGGCTGCTGAAGCGACTTCTCAAGGGCCCGTTTCAAATCCAAATGAAATTCTTATAGTTTACCCTTCTTACTCACGGCAAACTGATACTGGCGTGTTTGAAGTCGATGTTCGTGGCTGGCTTTTCCTGGAGGGTTCAAATAACAGAAAAAGCCGAATTCTAAATGCTACTGCACGCAAAATCGCAGGAATCAGTCAGACTCCCAGTAACGTAAAACCAAGCAAGCAGTCTCTCCCTGATGGCGATTCTGATTTTGAAGAAGAAGATATGAACACAGATTATTTTGATGATGAATTGACCGCGACTAATACCGCAAGATCAGTGGCAACAGATTACTCACTTAACGACAAAAGCTCAGAGATTTTACGCAACAGATTGTCAGGTTTTCTCACAAAATCGCTCAACAACAGGCAGATTAAAATTACATTTAGTGGACTCACCGACAGATCTGGAATGAACATGAAAGAATTTTATACTGAGACTAACTCGTCTGGTCGCTTTTCTCTCCGTTTAACATTATATAAACGGCCTACAGTGGTATCAGTCGAAGCAAATGACCAAGTTGTTTCTTTTGAGCCAGTTATTAACGTTGATCGGTATGGTGTTAGTGTGATTTCTGATATAGATGACACCGTCAAAGTTACTGGCGTTCTTGGAAACAAACGTGAGTTGTTTCGTAATGTCTTTGTTCACGAGTACGAAAAGATTGCTATAGAAGGAGTTAAAGAATGGTATCAAGAGCTCAGTAATCTTGGTGTTCAATTTCACTACGTTTCAAACTCTCCTTGGCAGCTTTATCCGACTATTCAGTCTTACTTGAACAAAGCAAACTTACCACACGGTTCAATGCATTTGAAAGATTATACTGGATTTCTTCTTAACGGGTTATTTGAATCTGCTGGAGAGCGCAAAAAGAAAAATCTTTACAAAATTTTAAACGACTTTCCTGATCGTAAGTTTTTACTTATTGGTGATTCTGGGGAGGGAGATCTTGAAGCTTATATTGATGTTGCATGCCATTTCCCTTGTCAAGTCCTCGCCATCTGTATCAGAGATGTGACAATGCCTGAATCAGGCGAGAAAGACTGGGAAGTTTCTCAGTTTAGGCGAAACATGATACCACGTCCTGATGAGATTGACATGTACGAAAATATATTGTTGAAATCCACCAAAACCAAAAGTCGTATTTCAATACCACAGGGCCAGTCGATCAAAAATAGCCCATCATCACTTGGCATTTCTGATCAAACAAAACCACTATCGGTAGCACATTCAATTACCCCCAATCCAGAGTGTATATTAAATGGTTCTGATTCAACATCATTATCTAAAGTCAAATCTAAAGACTTGAATTTTTCAGATTCAGTTAATCATCTCAGCAATGTCAAAAGTAAATCAAACACTAAAAAACTTGTTGTTCGACGAAAACCAGTAGGTGATTCTTTTTTTAACGATGAATCCGACAGTGTTTCAAATTCGAATACGTCTGTTACTGCACCAATATCAAGTTCCGAAATTTCTCATTGCGTCCTTTCCAGTAGTAGTGGAGCGTTACAAAGAACCGATTCATTAAGTTCCAAAAACAATATTACTTCTCAAGATACTATCAACATCATAAAAACACCAATCGGCTCCTTTTCAGATCTCTCAACAAACCAGAAGTTGGTTCACGACACAAGTAACAGTATTGAAAATTCAAGACTGTTAAGACAAAATACAGTACCACGAAAACCCGTCATAAGACGATCTCTGCCTGAGTTTTTGAATTCATCATCTTACTCGAATGATCTAGACGACAGCATGAATGGACAGCCATTGTCTTCTAAAAATAAATTGCGTGCCAAACACTCTACTTTTGATCAGTCTATCTCACAGAACTTTCGACCTGTATCTCGGATACACACTAGCCCAAGTATGATGCTGCGCGCACCGTCAGAGGAGTTTGAGCTGGCTGAACTGCGAGACAAGCGTGCCGAAAACTGGAAACTGAGGGTGATGCGTGCTCGCTTACTGCTGCCGCCAGAGATCAAGTTATACATGTGGAAAACAGGTAATGATGTAAGATCTGAGTGTGTAGACTGCGTGCGACGTGAGATGATGAAGATAATCAATGCCTAACGGGTTGTAATATGATGATATGAGTTTGACTGCAACTTATTGTAAGATTATCGATTTAACTTGCCTCGTGACGTGAATCACCTAACTGTACTTATAGAAGCAAACCGTGTTGATTCATAAAGTAAAATTTGGTTAATCAATTATATGTATATATATATTTTCTACTTATACAATCCAAGTATACATTATATGGTAACTTTCTATATTTATAAATATTACAAGCTAGAAAGGATTCGAAGAACACTGTGTACTTTCTTTTTGCCCCGTGGATCAAAAACTTTTTCAAAGACTTCTAAACGACGAAACTTGCCCTCAAGGTTTTTCTCTAAAAATTGTGGCTCAGAACATCCAATTGGAGGGAATCGCTTTACTTTCTCTGAATCCTTCCACGCACGGCCACTGTAAAAAAATTCGAGATATGTATCCTGCAGTTCGTGACTAGTTTGGCGTATAGGCGAGTCTAATGGATAATCTTGAAGGTATGATCCAAAAAGGTAAAGCATATCAACACCATGCATACTGCCCTGGTGTGGATCAAATGGATTCAAGGCATCAAAATAAAGTCGGTAGATTTTAGTATTGTTAGTTGCAGTATCAAGATTTTCTCGTTGCGTTCGGTGGATTGGGTATGTGAAAAGCAGGTCTGCAAACAAAGCTTCAATGCCATTAGTAAAGTCTGATTTGAGATTATAAAAATTGATTATCTCAGTTCCGAAGCAGCTAGGACTGTCTTTTTCATTGTCCAGAGATCGAAACGCTGCAACAGTTTTCGCATGATCAAGGTGCTTCACTCCATTTCTGAAAAGCAAGCCCTCTTCTCCAGTATCCGAAATAAGCGCCGCATCTATCCAGTTTGGAAGTGTAGTTGTATTGCGTAATGTCGTTGCAACGGCCCCTCCATCGTTTTGGTCTATAGTACCGTACCAAATCCGAATTTCATCGCTATCTGGACCCGTCAGTCCACTTTTTAGTACGAGCTCGTCAACTGGTACTTTTTTTAACAGATCATCTAATTCGCTCTCAGATTTGACACTTGCTAATTTCTCGGGTCCAAAAATCTTACTCGCAATTTCTTGTTTCGTCGCAATTTGCGACTTGATGTGACGAAAAGGCATTGTGTCGGCTACACCACTCATTAGTCCAATTTTTTTAAACAAGCATTTATTCTGTTCATCTCCTCCTTGGAGGATTTGTTGTTGTATGTGATGATTCTGGAACAAAACCTGATAAAACGTGTCACAGCTGCCTGCTGAGAGACCTAATACAGTCACATTTTCTGGGTCACCTCCAAAATCTTTAATGTGCTTCCGAACCCAGCGCAGTGCCACTAACTGATCGCGTAATGCGCGATTTCCGCGGCCGTCAATATAAAGCCATCCTAACGCACCGACTCGATATTGAATATGGACAAGCACAACAGGCTTACCTGTATCTAAGGAACGCTCTACAAGCGTACTACCATCATAAAGTGGATTCGCCGCGCCACCAGTTGCGTTTGAACCGCCATGAATGAAAACCACCACTGGTATCAGCTTTTCCTGCCGCCCCTTGTGGGAAAATTCGAGAGCTGGTCTTGTAATAACAAGATTAAGTAGTTCTAGTTCATTGGGAGCTGCTGACTCTGGTACTGGTTGAACTATTGTCGGCGGAACTGCGTAATAACCCGTTATGTCCTCCGGAGGCTGCGGACACAGAGCGCCAAACTGAGTCGCGTCGTAGACTACTGACTGATGTGACGACTTGAATACTGTCGCTTCTTGTAAAAGCAAAGGTGATGGTACTGGGTTTGACTTGTAGTTGCTACAGAGGGCAGCCTCTGCCCAGCGCGATGTGAGCGTGCCGAATTTGATACCTCGGTACTGCTCAACTTTACCATGCTTCAAAAGCACACCAATGAACGTGACGGGAGCCTCAAAAGAAGTCGCTAATAATTGAGTATATTTTTTTAAAACTGTCATTTATTCTATTTGTGGGGTAGCCCTGTGTCTGATGTATGTCTTCGTCTAGTAGATAATTGGCGCAAAGGGGAACTAAGAAAAGGTGGAGTAACTGGTGGTCAGGGTTTTCCATGCTCGGTGCTATCAAGGGACGATAACCACAATGAAAAAAATCTCATGCCCAAAAACGGTTGATGTGAGGCTGACCATGCAAGTAAATTTTGATAAAATAAACGGGAAGCATTGAAGAGCAAACGAGAAACAGATGAATTAGTAGATATATTACATACAAAAGACAAACCTAGACAAAAAAAAAAAAAAAAAAAAAAAAAAAAACACTTCTCGGTAGTTCGTGAATTGCCGGCTAGCAATAGACGAGACCAAAGATTAATGCAACTTGATGTTGTTGAGTTCGTTGTAAGCATCTATAAGCTCAGGCGTAATGGGCAGAAAAGACGATGACGGTTCAAACTCACGATTCACAATTTCCCAATGATTTCGAGGCGGCGTGATCAAGCCAGTTGAGCTATAGGGAGACATAGGTTTAGTTTCAAACGACAGATAGTTTAGCTGAATGTCTGAAAACTTGCCTACTTCTGTGATCTCAAACTCAACTAATGGCCAGGTACCCCAATGACTTTGATGTAGATGCTGCAGTTTCTGCTCGTCATCATCTGTATTTGTCTCATCTGAATGTCCAGTGTATGCCATGCTATTTGTGACAGTGATGTCACCCAAGTAAATTTCCGTCCCCACAGAGAGCCTATCGTGAGCTCCTACCGCTATCTTTCCTGGCGGGAAAGGTGGAAAGTTTTGACGAACAAAAGGATTTTCTGGAACTGAAAAACGCATTGGTAATAGACCAAAAGCGTTTGAAGCAGTCATGTGAAGAAAAACTTCATAGCGGCCGGGCGCTAACCTGGTTTTGTATCTCACAGTAGATGAATTATAAAGACCATTAACACATAATCCATAATTTTCGCGACTGTTAGAAAACGAAGAAGTAGATATTTCCATAGACTTTGGAATATTTTTCTCGGTTGTTTGCAGTTCTTGTTGATGCTGAGCATCGTGATCTATTTGTGCCAAGAAGTTCCGAACTAGGTGCTTGTGCGAAAAAAAGCAATAGTCTCTACTCAAAAATTTTCTTAGCGCTCGAGCAGAAGAGCAACAAGTTTCATTTATTTTTCTATCGTTCATATAAGTTTTTAATATAAAACTTTTTCCTGATACTAAAAATGAATGTTTGGATAAGAACTTCGCAATGATCTTGCTACTCTGAGCGCAATCCAGTAGCTGCTCTTCGTTGAACAAAGTGTAATCACGGACTAAACAGTGAGATTCTAGCACTTCTGACAGTGCATGCAGTTTTCGACTTGCCGATCTGAGCTGTGGGCTTTGCTGGAAAATATGGAATAACACATCGTCAGGAAGTGACTCGATGGGAGAAAGATTGTTAGGAGCAATATTTGATAACATGGTGATAGGCAGATGTCAGTAGACCATATGGAGCAAAATAAAAAAAAAAAAGAAATAAATAAAATTAAATTGAAAAGATTAAAAAAATCAAACCAGTAGAAATTAAATTGTTTATATTTCTTTTCAGAAAATTTTTTTTTTAAATTAAAGCATTTGTATTTTTTTTTTTTTTAAAAAAAAGGAATTCTATATACATTTAATATGCTTATATATACGTATAAAAAGATCGTTGAGACTAATTTCTGTTGCGTCTTTCGGAACATTTTTAAAACCACAAACCTTTTTTTTTCATACTTTCAATAACGTCTGGTTCTTGTTATTCGTTGCACTCCAAAATTGGCCGAACTTTCCGCAATGTTTCGCTCTAACTTTTTAACGAAAGTTATAAAAGCGCCAAAACGGCTTTTTTTCCATGTGACACTTAGGACTTTACATTTGATGATATCTAAACATGACTTATTTCTAAATGTGGTTGGCAGATGTTATGATCCAAGAGTCATGCCAGACTAAATAAAGTTAGAATCTAAACTCTAATAAATAATTTGATTTCATTGTCCTTGTTAACATAATCATTGTGTTAATATTAGTCATCATTTGGTTGAATTTTTTTTGTTTTTCTTTTTAAAATGAATCAAAGACGTTTTAGTCGGATGTCACTTTTAATAAACCTGAAGTCAGATAGAGAACTTCCAAGAAAGATTGGTAAGGCTCCATATATTAAATAATTTTTTAAAATACTGTTTATATCAATTTTAATCTCTCTTTCTTTTTATTTTTTTTAAAAAACAATTC
The DNA here is from genome assembly GCA_013305925.1 of Geotrichum reessii. Taxonomy (NCBI): domain Eukaryota; kingdom Fungi; phylum Ascomycota; class Dipodascomycetes; order Dipodascales; family Dipodascaceae; genus Geotrichum; species Geotrichum reessii. The sequence continues at coordinate 27,305 of QVTG01000107.1, read as the reverse complement.
TTTTGTGCTTTTTATTACTCGTTTGTTGGTTTAAGTATATTGTGACTATAATTCTTGTATAAGAAATCTCAAGTTCTTTTACATTTAATCTATATATGACTACAATTGAAAGCCATCCTGAGAGTATGTCTACTTAGTTATTCTTTTTTTTTTTTTTTCACATATAAATATATATGATGTTTTGTCCCGGTACTGTTGTACCCATTATGCTTCTATATAGCTGTTCATTTTCTCATGATGTACTAACACTCAGAAATCATCAATTTTTCCTTGACAACTTTTTTTTTGATTTTAAGTTACATGGGCTCAGAGGTCTAATCCTAATGATAGTGCAAAAAATATCATTTATTTAACTATTACTATCAACGGCGACCTAGGTCCCAATTGTGTTTTCAATGTCACTTCACAATCACTACACTTTTCGGCCATGAATCAGAAAAATACCCATTTTTATACACTCGATTTGGAGCTATATGACACAATAATTCCCGAAAAATCTAAATATACTGTCAACAGTAAGGGTATTACAGCAATTTTGCAAAAAGGGTCAACCCAACTTGAGTATTGGCCTAGACTTTCTAAGAAAAAGGAAAAACTCCATTATTTAAAAACAGACTTCGATAAGTGGGTTGATGAGGACGATCAGAGTGAGGTAAGTCCTGTTGATGATGAAGATTTTGATTTTAACAACATTTTGTTTTCTAAAGATGGCCTTGAGGATGTTAGCAAAACATTTTCAGGTCTTGGCGGTGCCGCAGGTAATCGGGAGCTGTTGGAAGCATTTACAAACAACCAATAGTTATTTAGTAGTAATCACATCAACATGAATCAATCTAGACTAATTTATTCTGTTCATTGTGAAAAAAAAAAAAAAAAATTATAATAATGATTATGATGATATCGTTAACATATTAGGCTTCAGCAGTCTCCTGAGGAACACCAAAACTTTCGGCGGTATTCTCCTCGGAAGTCTCCTCAACTCTTCTTCTGAGATCGTTCATGTCCCAAGCCTCGCCTAAGTCACCCTCATCCTCTTCTTCCTCCACAAATTTGCCAGAAAGCAGTAACTGCTTACCACTGAGAATCTTAGTCTTCTTATTCTTTTCCTCTTCATCTTGTTTCTTCTTCTCGTCTCTCTTCTTCTTCCACTCCATAAATGACTCTAACGTAACTGGCGTCAGATTCTTGCCAAGCTTGAATCTTTCGGTTTCCAGGAACTCTTCAAGAGTATACACGGGCTGGTTTGCAGCAGCTAATTTTTCAGCAGCCCGCTGTTCCTTGGTCTTTAGCACAAAGCCTGCTGGTAGCGAATGTCTGTATTTGCATGCTTTGCCGCCATTGGGACATTCCCAAAACCAACCATACTTGCCGTTCTCCACAGCTTCAATAAAAAATTTGCAGACAATGTCAGTAGTTGTGATAGGGTTTCCATGTTTGGATGTAATAACTTCTCGTAACTTGGCTTCGTCCCATTGATCCATTGTATCTTGCTCCTTCTCCTTAGCTCTATCGTCAGTGTACAAGTCCTTCTTGGAGACTTTGCGGCCAACATCGAGATCGTGGCTAAATTTACACTTTGCGCCCTTGGTACACTGACCAGCTTTAAAGAATGCACAGAGAACAGTTTTTGGGTCGACACCAAATGGCACTTTCTGCTGCATAATAATAGGGTTTATCAAAGCATCCCTCTTAGCATCCTCTGCAGCCTTCTTTTCAGCGGCTCTTCTCACCTTTTCAGCTTCCGCACGCTTGTTTGTGTTGGCATTAGCGGTCTGCGCTTCGACTTGCTTGACAAAGTTCTGGACCTTTTTCGACTTGTTCTTGTTTTTTAGACCAAACGTCTTGTCTTCAGCCTTTTGGGCTCTTTTATTAGCCTTGTTCTTTTGGCTTTCCTGATTGTTCTTCTTAGGAGGCATGTCCGTTTATTATGTGATAGAACTTGTATAGTTAGAATACTTTTTGGTGATTGAAGTTCAAGTGAAAAAAAAAATTTTTTTACACTAAAAATAATTTAGTTCTCAAAGTTACTCTTAAAGGTGCAATTTAGAGTAATTAAGGTCACGTGGTATACTATATGTTGCCGCTATTTTCCTTTTCCTAGTTTTCTATGTTGTAACTCTGTTTATTTACTCTTTTTTTTTCCAATTTTCCAATTTCCTATTCCCTTGACTTTCATCGTCAACAAGTCAAAAGTGCTTTTGATCTCCTGAACCTTCTTACATGCTTCGAACTGCTACACCTCGGTCACTCAGAATCTCTGGATTCAACTTAGTCAAAAACTCGTCTAAGCAAACTTTACGGCACTTCAATTCTTCTTCTGCCAATTCCAGCTATTCTATGAAAGCCACCAAACTTAATATCGCTTTGGGTGCTTCTTCCGTCATTTTGCTAAGTTCACTGATTGCATATCCTATTTTCAAACAAGAAGCAATTGCTCTAGAATCACCTGGTCAAACTTTTGGTATTCCTCGGGCTAACGGAAACAATAAGCAAAGCATTACGATGATGACCCCACTACAGGTTTCCAGCAGACTCCGTGAGCTGGAAGAAAGCTATCTCGTTGAGCGTGGCCAAGGTGTTTTGCGATATGATGTTTCTCAATTACCCAGTAATAATCCTATTGAGGATGACAGATCAGAGCGCATTGTGCAGGTTCCCTTAATCACGCAAGATGATAAAAGACATTCTACCGATTGGATGTTTTGGGGTGTCTATGATGGTCATGGAGGCTGGACCACTAGTGCAAAACTTAGAGACGAGCTCATTCATTCTGTTCTCACTGAATTAGATAAGTCCTATGTCAAGTCTTCATCAAATTCTGTATATAGACTGATTCCTTCGGCTGATATCATTAACAATGCCATTGAAAAAGGGTTTGTCAAACTCGACGATGAAATTGTTTACAGAAGTGTTGAAAGATTACTCGCCAACCCAACTAAGGCTGGTGCTGCTGAACTTATTGCGCCTGCTTTGTCTGGCTCCTGCGGACTGTTAGCTTTTTACGATACTTATAGCAAAGATCTTAGAGTTGCTGTTACTGGTGATTCTCGCGCGGTGCTGGGCACTCGTGGCGCCGATGGAGAATGGTCTGCTTGTGCTCTCAGTACTGACCAGACAGGTTCAAACGAAGAAGAGGCTGCTCGTCTGCGTTCAGAGCACCCAGGTGAAGAATCGACGGTTGTCCGCAGAGGTCGTGTTTTGGGTGGTCTTGAGCCCACTAGAGCTTTTGGTGATGCCAGATACAAGTGGACCAAAGATTTTCAAGAGCGCATTCAAAAAAGCTTTTTTGGTCGTAGGACACCACAAGAACTAAAAACTCCTCCTTATGTCACTGCTAGACCTGTTATCACTACAACCAAGATTAAGCCTGAAAACGGAGACTTTCTTGTAATGGCTACGGACGGTCTTTTTGAAATGCTATCCAATGAAGAAATTGTTGGCCTTGTTGTTGAATGGATGCAGGCTAAGCAACCTCAATACCTAACAGTTCCAGTCAAGGAAAAATCTGACTCGTTGTGGACAAAAGTTTTTGGTGGCAAAAAGGGTAGTGAATCGGGCACTAGTGTGACGGCTGATAATGTTGGTCTTACTGTGACAGTTCGCGACACTTCTCTCAATCGTGAGTCTCAGAAACAGCCGATCCGTAGACGTTATGGTTCACCGCCTCCTCATTTTACTGTTGAAGATGAGAATGTTTCGACTCATCTTATTCGCAACGCGTTAGGTGGTGGTGATATTGAGCAAGTGTCTATGCTGGCTAGCATCCCGTCACCGATTTCTAGAAATTATAGAGATGATCTGACGGTCACAGTTGTGTTTTTCGGTAACAGCTCACAGGATGAGGATGGTGGTTCGGTGCGTGTTAACGACTTAGCTACTAGAAATAATCTGAGGAACCCTGCGAAGGCAAAGTTGTAAATCTTAGTTTAGACAAGCCACTAATTTTCATAGGTTTTTTTTTTTTTTTATTTCATATTGCCTGTAAACGTGTTTGAAAATGATATTTTCATGAGTTATTTACAATTATCAACAGAGATGCGATTAACAAAATCACAAAAGTTTTAAACAATTGATTGTTTACAATGCTGGATAATATATCTATTTCATGAAAACCTTTTTGTATTGATTAGTATCTTGGAGCAAGTTTTACTATATGAGTTCACAAGTTTCTGTATCTAGATGTACTTAATAGATTGGATTAAGAAAAACTGCTGCCTGATACCAGATGACCATAATTATATTAAAATGTTAGTGATTTATACACGGTAAAAAATATGAAAAAGCTTTAAGTATTTTTTTGAAGTAAGTCCAAGAGTCGTATCAAACTCCTATGAGAAATAAACACTGAATGTCAAATGTTTTTTTTTTTTTTTGCGTGTGTGCGTGTATGTTAGCTGTTTTATTAAAAGTCGTGATTGATTTAGTATAAATGTTAAAAATAGGTTTTTCACCTTTACTCACCCAAAATCTCTAGATGCCTCTATATTTTGAGGAACCCAAAATCCACTGCAATCTAATACAATGAAATATGGAAGGCTATCGAGGCAGCTGATTATTCCTTTCATAAATCGATCTTGTCGATATTTTTGCTCAACCAATTTCTGGTCTCGTAGCAGTCAATCTGGCAACGGCCAGCTTACCAGGAGTAATGCATTTTTTTTTCACTTCAACGATCCGCCATTTAATCTCAACACTCTTGTCAGCAGGGTCCAAAAGTCGGGGCTTCTCGATAATCCGGTAGCTCATAACGCAAACTCCACTAACGAGCTCTTGGAACCAATTTTCATTGATGCGATTCACAGTTGCAAGGAGCTTTCTCGGATGTTGGCATCTGTCAAAGGCACGCACGGTAGTCATACTACAGACATTCACAAACTCAAACAGTCGCTTAAAAAGTCAAGAAAATTCAAGACACCATTGCATCTTCTTGAATCAATAATGGAAGCAAATAGTTCAGTAATATCAATGCCGGTAATCAGAGCTTATCTTTCAGAGGAGCCATTTCCCGAAACTGTACAAGCAATTTCAGTTTTAAAACCTCCATCAATAGGAAGCAGTGTCAAGCAAAGAAAATTAACATCCGCAACTGATGACTATAACAGTTTGATCTATATTGCGCTGCGGCGAGCGTTACTACGAAAAGAGATTAAATATGCCTATGAACTAGCGGCCCTTGCAAAATCATCAGCAATTACCTCTTCTAATCGACACATAATTCTTAGTAATGTGACACTTTCTATCATGAGTACTGGTGCTGTTATTGCGCTTTCTCAGGTTTTTGTTATTCCTTTTGCTGTAACAGCCATGTTGATGATGTGTATGGTATTGCTTCAGTATACACAGCTGCTGAAACTGCTCGGCACACGAACCCGTGTCCGTTTGAGGCGACTTTCAAGTGCAGTTTCCCCTACCTCATCAATATGGGCTCAGCAGGTTTGGTTTGATATGGTAAATCGCATTACTATTGCTTATGATGAATTGATTGATCTTAATGTTGATAATTTTCACCATTTAGCCAATGAACTCCACAAACACCGACAAGAGAAGCTAGAGGGAAATCAGATTCACGACAATATTCCGCCAATAACTGATATTGATCTGCAAAAAGAAGCACGCGAAGTTCAACAGAAAGAGTTGGTTAAGGCTAAATTGACTCTTGAAGAAACAGACCAGGAGCGAATGTTTAACGAGTATTGGACGTCAGCTGGTTTGGGTTTTGAGTGGGTTGAGCCAGATCAAGATCCTGCTGATGAACTAATAAAACGCATTCGAGAGAAAAATAGATTTTGAGTCGATATTTATTGTTAACAATTTCTTATAGCTAAATGTGGGAATGTTTTGATAAATTGAAAATAGAGATTTGTTAATTATGATGAGTATTTACGATTTGTATAATGTAACTGACTTGTTTTGTGGAAATTGGAGAATGTGGTCAATGAAAAATAAAAAATAAAGACAAAAAATCACCGTGCAAAACTGAAAATTAGATAAAAAGACATATTGATTGTCTTCATATCAAAGATTACGTGCCACAAACAACATACGTATGGATAATCTGTTTATTGTCCTCACATCACATAGTTACATAATTAAATTAATAATAACAAAGATATACAAAGAAGACATGGAATTCAAAAACATTTGTCTCTGTGAGACTTTAAAATTAGCGTTCTCAGTGTGCTTTAGTTGATTCTGTTATTCAATGGCGCCGAAACCTTTATGAAATAATACATGTGCTAAGGGGAACCTGAGATACAGAACACCTGCTGAAATCATAACAGAGATTGACACACAGTAAAACCTTAACAAGCTGCTTTAATCAAGCAATCAGCAAAAAAGTTGCGGTAATGAGTTCAAGAACTTGATTACCGCTCCAAGACCCTTCTTGGTATCAAGCAGGATTCTTAGATCAAGTTCCGGGGGAACTTTACTCAAGAAGATACGCTCTACAGGATGTAGAGGGCACTTCTTGAAAACGTGTTCAACTGTTTCCAGCTTTCCACATTTGCAGTTATAATCTCTCTCAGTAATACGCCTTATTTGGAAATACTTCCCAAGAGCACCATGACCTGTTCGCAGTTGAAATAACTTGCTAAAGATATGGCGAGACATAGTCCTCATGAATGGTTCCAGTGGATTGGGATACTTACTGTTATACAACTCTCGTTGAGTACAAGAGTAGTATTGTCGAAGTTCATCTAACTTATCATAGTCATTCTGCCACTCAGCTCGTGATGTACAGTGCATAGTGCTTTTCAGCTTCTGCAATGGTGTACGAGCTTTTTTGTCTCGATCATACTTTAAATGTTTCCAAGGTGGACTCTTACTCCAGTACTTGTCATCATCAATGCTTTCCGTTTGTTTGATTCTCACAAATAGTTCGTCAAGGTCGCCTTCAGGTAGTTTACTACAAGTAGCAAGTTTTCTAACAAGGTTTCGCGGGCTGAATCTCTGATGGCTCTGACAGCAAACCGGTCACAGATTTCTTGCATTTTTATATCCACAGATAAGATGTAGGCATCGTGCTGTATTGAATTGACAAGCGCAGACTTGAACGCATTTAAAATCTTACGTAAAGCAGAATTCTGAATCTTTTGAAGTTCATTTTTCCGTTGACCTGTCAATTTGTGATAGCAAACGAAACTGGCATATTCAAATATTAGCCGCACACATATGTAGAGCTATTTTGTTTGCTAACCAGGAATACCTCTGTACATACTATCAAGTGCTTTTTATTATACTCATGGCTTTCTTGGATTTGAAAGTGACATTCTTTGCATGCTCATGAAACTTGAATTCACAATTAATTGTCAGCCCCAGCAACTTTAGGCTCTTTTGAGCATGCCGTTTGCCTAAGCCAGAGATCGGGAAAGTAAGTTTCCTAGGAGCTCTCTCCTTTTTTTTTTTTTTTTCTTCTTCTTCTTCCGCAACACGAAGAGGACATTGGATTTAAAAACATTTGTCTCTATGAGATTTTAATTAGCATTGTCAGTTCGCTTTCAAGTTTTTTTTGCCCATTTATTTTTTTAATGATATATATTTGAGTAAAAGATTTTCCAAGTAAAAATTTGATTTATAAAGCAAATTTCAAAACAGAATAATAAAAGAAATAGCGGTAAGAAATAATAAATCAATTAAATCTAATTAAATAAAAATAATCTAATTCAAACAAATCCCGCGTAGCTCAGTTGGTAGAGCGTTTGACTTTTAAGCAACTTGTATGCGATCAAAACGTCCAGGGTTCGAGCCCCTGCGTGGGAGTTGTAGATTTTTTTATTATTTACAATATTGCGTTACTATGGAAACACATTTTGTTACTCCTTTTTTTTTTTTTTTCATTGACTTTTTCTGGATCAAAATGGTCGGCCACAAGATCACGATTTTATCAATTCTGATATTTTACAACATCGGTTACGACGCTTTCCTGTTGTCACCCCGAACATATCGAGTTTGAGTTCAAAATAAAAAAAAAAAATAAAAAAAAAAACTTTTTTATATTTTTTTTATCATGCCAGAATTAAAGTATGGCCAACTTAGACGTCAAAGTATGACTGATTCGCACTCACTTAACAACACATCTCAGTTGAAACGGTCTACTACAGTTCATGGAGCGTCTTCAACCTCAGCTAAAAAAAAGACAGAGATGAAAAATAACAGTCGAGACGATATTGTTAATATGCGTTTAGAGATTATGCAGTCGTTACGCCGGTCGCCAACGAAGTTGTATGATGACGATACTAACAGACTCCCTCCAGTCGAGCAATCAGAAAGCGTTCTTAAGCTCAACGCTCATAATCTTCAACCTCCATTATCAGTTTTGACGAATTCATCCGTTGGAGATACCTATCATCATACAGACCCAACAAAAAATTCTATTGAGGACTTGCAAGATGATCTCTCTGCCCAAGCTGACTTTGCTGAAGACCACATTGAAGCTGAGGACATTGAAGACCATCAAATGGAAGACCAAGTCGAATATGAAGAGTGCAACAACAGGAAACTTCAGAATAATACTAGTACATTAGAAACTACTTCAACGCTTTCTCCTCTCAACACTGCAGATTCTAGTAAATCACAAATTTCAAAAAGAGTCTTTAGCAGACAACATAATCCTGAAAAGTTGCAATCTAACCTACCGACAATAATTCAATCTATTCAGCACCCTCGAAAGAAGACTCGAAATTCGTCTTCTGCTGCCATCATTCAACCGGTATCAATACAAAATATTCCGACTAATCTTCCTCAGAGATCTGTTTCGACAACCTTTGCTTCTTATGGATCAGACAAATTGAAAACTACTTCCCGTCCTACTCTACTTACGTCTGAAATTGCAAAAATGAACATCACAAAAAATTCTATCCCCCGAGCTGTCAGCAGTTCTGGTCATCGGTTAGCATCTAATGGAAGATTACAACCGTTTGATAAATTTAGCAACACTCTAGAGCATGAGGAAGTGATAACATTAAAACATACACAGTCAAAAAGACAGCAAAATCTAGAGGAGTTGATTCCTAGAAACGAGTATTCGATTATCAGGAAAAACTTGAAGAATAAAAGTAGTAATACGAGCTTGTATAGATCAACAAGTACAACTTTCAAGGAGCAACCTCCTCATGAAGAAGAGAACGATATAGAGGAGATTGAGGTTAGAATGAGCAAAGAAAAGTTTGAAAAAGATGAAGAAGTCGGTGATGTTAATTTTCCAGTGCTCCCAGAGCCCAAAACTGAAAATATTGATTTTGTGGATATTACTAGACTTAAAGCACAACATGCTACTGATATAGCTAGTCTAAAAGCTCAACTGGCTGGAAAAGACACTGAACTGGCTAGAATGAAAGAGTTTATGCTTGTTTCTGAGCAGAAGGCTCTTGAAAGTGAGAGACATCTGATAGAAAGCTTGGAAAAAGTTGCAAAAGAATTGCATAGTCAATATAGTCTGAAACATGAAACAAAAGTTCAAGCACTAAAAAGGCAACATTCGAATGATCTTGAACAGAAGCTCCAAAAATATCAAGATCGTATTAATAATCTTGAAGCAGTTATTGAGCAAGAAAGGCTAGAAAAAGATGAGTTGGTGAAAACGTGCGACATGTATCTTGATATGGAGGAGCAAAGAGTAAAGGAAGAAGAAGAGCGCAAAAAAGGCCTTAAACCAACAGCCGTTTCAAAATTACCTCTACTTCAAAGGACCCGACGATAGATCAATATAGAATATAATCTACTTAATATTTACGAATAATGAACAAGTTTTCAAATCAAATTTGTTTATGTACTAATAAACCACTAATATATTGTTCACCAAGATATTTTCATAAACAAGATCAATATACGTACCAAGACGTTAAAGACACTAATCGTTGACGATAAGAGTTTAAAGAGCTTATATGCGTATACATTTTTTGGATTTTAGCAAGGGGAGTGTTAAAATAAAAAATTGATTAAATTGATTTTTAATAAATTTCAAGATAGAAGAAAGCAGCTAAAAAATAAAAACAAAAAAAAACATTGATCATTGAAGTTTCTTCAACTAAGGTAGTCATGTTTATAACCGCCCAGGCACCTCTTTTTCTTTTCTAAAAGTCTTAAATATACTAGGGCTTTATATTGATAATAAACTCAAAAACAAAAAAAAAATCTCACAAAAGCCTTAAGAGATATTTGTTTTGGAAAGAAATTGCAGATGAGTTGATGAGCTATTTAGTTATTACCTCTGTTAATGAAGGAAGGTTGCTACCGTGTAAACTGTTATCACAAACTACATAAGCTGCTATTTTTTTATTTTTAATTTTATTTGAAGCGGTAAATTAACTTAAGTTTAATACAGAAAAAAAAGCGAATGATTCAGATGCTTTTCAAGTGTTTTCATGGTGTGTGCATTTTGTACAGTTGCTTGAAATTTCTATTTCTGTCTTTTTTTTTTTTTAAAACACCTCAACTTCCCCATTCTTTCCTCATCCACCACTCTGTTTTTCCTCTTCTTTTCTTCCTAATCGTAAATAATCAGTTATTTAAACGCCTTATCTTTATCTTATTGCACTCCTTAATCAATAATGGTAACTATTAAAAATGAATTCAAGCATGAATAAAGTATCTTCACCTAAAACCCCTAAATCTGTTCACAACCGACCGCACACTGAAGACATCAACGATTCACAGTCGCAACCTCTTAACCCATCGCCATTTTCGTTCAAAAATGAATTTTCATCTCATCCACCCGCCTCTCCAGCTGGAAGCACGTCATCTTCTATTTTTCAGTCTCCGCAGGGATCTAACCCTGTCTCACCAGTTCGCATGAACCTTCCCGATGCTTCTTCATATTCTAATATTAACTACAACTCTCTTACTAGTCCGCCACCAAAGTTTGATAGTCCTCATAATCGCACAAACCAAGGGCACTCACCACATGTAGCTAATGATGTGCAAAGGAATCAACAACTGCAGCAATTGTACGATGTTAATGGTTTACCTTCACCGGTTGAATTTATTGAGGGTACCACTGCCCACACTGAAAAGTTGCGTTTTTCAGCAGACTCTACCACTGGTAGGGCTGTGACCCCAATATTAAGCAGCAAGGATTCTTTTCCAACATCAGTAGCATCGCCGACTCCCAGAGCTATTTTTTTGCCAAAAAGTTTGGTTCAGCGATCACTCAAAAGTAGTACAGAATCTTTGAAACCTCCTCTTCCTATTGTGAGCTCAAATGAAAAGCTGGACCAAATTCCTGTAGACCGTGATTTTGATGATACAAGCGACGTAAATGGCGTTGGCTCCAGTTTACCATTGGATTCTGCTAGTCGGACAATAGATTCTCCCGATTCATGTTATTCTGAAGAAGATCTTCCTGCTTCTAAAGAGCACTTACCTCATAAAAGGTCGGTTGCGAGAGCTAACCACCCTGCTTCACTAAATTTTGATTTAAATTCTGATTTACTATCAGCCTCTGAATCCCGCGAGAATTTGCAGAAGAGATTTGATAAAAATCGGGGTTCATCAGCCCCATCAACTCCTAAATCGTCCCAGAATTTGGATGGGTTCAATAAGAATGTTGTCTCGCAGTCAACTCGTTCTTCGCTCAAGGTTTCTGTGTCATCAAGTTCTACACCTTCAGGTAATATTCAAAAAGTCCTGTCGCCCTCAAGTACAAACTTTCCTTCAATTGATAATTATACTTTTGAAGAGTTAAAAACACTACTCAGTGAGAAGCTTATTGAACTGTCACAAATACAATCGCAGAATGCTCAACTATGGGCACTTGTCAACAAACAACGAAATATGATTTTTGATTTACAGAAAGACCTTGATGGTGCTGTTGAGCAAAATGAAAAATACCGTGCAATTCTTTCCAAGCCACATTCAAGCGCTTCTAAGCAGTTATATTCATACTCATCTCCATCTATCAGCAGCTCTCCATCTTCTCAATCAAAAAGTTTGAGGGACTTCAGGGAGTCTAGTCCAAATCCTAGGCTTTCAAATGCTACTAATTCGGCTAAATATGAAAAGCGAGATTCTGCTGAAGCACCTTCACAATCAACGCCTAAAGGGGCATCGAATTTAGCAACTGATGAAATCATGAGCGCCAAGAGTATTCCCTATGATGATTCTACAAAATCTATACCATTATTATCAAGAAAAAGTGTTGAATCAACTATATCTAAACAAGAAACTGTGCTTTCCATATCAAACAGTCTTAATAATTCGAAAGAGCCTAGTACACCATCTCAACTTACATCTTCTGTTGCAAGCACGCCTTATCAGCATGTGGATAGTACGCCATATATTGTAAGTGAAACTTTTGCCACTAAAAACCTCTCTTCATGACTAACACAATTACCTAGGATAATTTTGAAAAGCAGTCTAGACCATCAGTCTCATCCGAAGTTGTTCTTTTTGTCAAGCCTGAAGAAATTCCTACTATTTGGCTAGATATAAGCACGCTCATCGGCAAGGTTAAGAGCGCATACAATAAAAAAGGAGATCCTGTTGCTCTGTTTACAATGCTTGATAGAGAAACAAAAAAAGAACTATGGAAAGTTCTTAAAGATTACAGTTCTCTGGCTGCCCTTGATCACATTCTCCGGCCTCTATTGCATCAGCTTAACATTCCAAAGCTGCCTGAGAAATTACTTTTTCAATCGCATGCTCCTTCGAAAGTAGACGCCAGAAAAGTCGGTTTGGAAGAATACTTTTTCAGCATTTTAACAATTCCCAATCTCCCACCTCTTGCTGCCCGAGCTTTATGTGAATTTTTGTCTACCGATATGATTGATCCTATGGATGTGCCGGATACTATTTCTCGCCGTGAAGGCTACTTAACAAAGCGCGGTAAAAAAATCCGCGGCTGGAAGGTACGCTATTTTGTAATTGAAGGTGACCATCTCAATTACTATGATAAACCTGGTGGTGAGGTTCAAGGTTCCATTAACCTTGTTGGTGCTAAAGTGGCTAGACAGAACAATAACGATCCTGAGTTTGCTGCTGATGAAGTAGTGGACAAGTCTTTTCGACATGATTTTTTGCTTGTGGAACCAAAAAAGAAAGACTACGTTAGGCATATTCTTTGTGGAGAGTCTGACGAAGATCGTGATTTATGGATTGCTGCTTTGATGGAGGTCATTGATAAAGTTACATCTAATCCACTTATTCCGGTTACAATACTTGACTCAACGTCACCTAAGAAACAGATAAGTCCTAATCATAATTTTGCATCCAATAGCACAAATAACGTACTTGAACATGCTAATAATGTTCGCATTCCTGTTTCTAGTTCCCAGCCTTCGATCAATTCACCTTCTCCTATTAACAAAAACCTTGGTGAAATTAACATTAATCTGGAGCTGAACCCGACTATTAGCATAGACGAAGAAGATGGCTTTGCAAAAGAGCCTAAAAAGGCTAAAAGAAAAGGATTTTTTTCATCTTTCAGAAACAGAAACGGAAATTCCAGTGGACAACATCATACCGTATCTTCAACTGGGCTTGCTAATTCTGAAAACTTGAACAAGTTTCAGGCAACTCCATATTCTGCTGTCGAGCAAAAACCTCTTGCACCTGGGCCTGTCAAAACAGTTGACAATGCTGCTGTAACAAATAATAAGAATTTAGAAGAGACGGTTTTTGCTCAACAGGAAAATCTGGTAAATTCTGAGATTGTTAGTATTTCCAAGAGGCCTGACTCTCCTGCTTCTGGAGACTTGCAACTTAAGCGAGTATTTGGGGTACCGTTACAAGAGGCAATTAGTCTTGCATCCAAACAGGTTCACCACTGCATTGTACCAGCAATTGTTTACAGGTGTATTGAGCATCTAAAATTTAGAGATGCTATCTTTGAAGAGGGCATATTCAGACTTAGCGGATCAACTTCTACTATCAGAGCACTAAAAGAGCGGTTCAATACGGAGTACGATGTGGATTTGGTAAAAAGTGAAATCTTCTATGACGTTCATGCTGTTGCTGGCTTACTAAAGCTGTATTTGCGCGAGATACCTTCACTGATATTATCGCCCTATTTGGCTCCCGAGTTCCGCGAAGCTATTGATATTGAAGACCCTGCAACCAAAAATTTAAAGCTCAAGTCTCTTGTTCAAGAGTTGCCTCGAGAAAACCGCGATTTGCTATGTGTGCTTTGCTCGCTTCTTACAGAGGTTGTATCATACTCTGAAATCAATAAGATGAATTTGCGTAACATTGGTATAGTATTTGCACAGACGCTGAATATTTCCGCTTATGTTTTGATCCATTTCTTGACGGATTTTGATGCCATCTTTGCCGATGACGAAGAAGAAACGCTGGGTGACAGTTCCCACTTAGAAGACAATGCGTCTATAACCAACTCACAAGAATGAGTTAGCAATAATGTTAGTTTTATTCAGGATTACGATTATTTTGTCATTGCAGTTGTCTTGATCTCAAGTTAACTTCATCCCCAATACCTCTATTCAATAAAAGGAGCACATTTGTGCAACTACTTGCCCTTTTTTTTTCTTTTACAATTGCATCACCAATTTTAAAAATTTACGCCTTTTATAGTATACTATTATTTTGATCTCTCGTTGAGGTTTCATTTGCTTTGTTTAATTTTCATGAATATACGTATAATTCTTTTTTATGAATTTTCTTTATAATATATAAGTGTTGTTTAATACCCGAAATTGTTTTATTTTATTTGTTTAAACTGACGAGTTTACTCAACTGATGTTGAAAAATAAATTTACAAAAGAGAATATGTATGTAAATGCGTATATCATCACTTTTTAATTATAATTGAGTTATGAAGAATAATACATAAAAGAGATTTCAAATTACTTAACATTGCCTACTCCTTTTTACCCTTTTTTTCATTTTTTTTAATTTGCTCCTAATTCTTCACGAAATCTACGTGTCAAGAACAACTATTGTCTTTTTATAAACATTTATTTATTAAATGGAGTGACCTAATGCTCACTACCTATAAAATTATGGCTTGTCAATATGAGTCGGATAGTTACAAAATATATAATTTTTTGAGGAAAATGTGATAGACTTGGAACCCATAAAATTGTGATTGAGACCAAAAAAAGAAAAAAAACAATAATAAAAAAAAACAATAAAACGCTCCTACAGAATTAAAACAAAAATCTAAAAAGAACCACGCACTGTGTTACATGACAAGGCCTGACAGCAAAATGATTATAACAATTTAATTAAATCTCGACAATATTACTTTTGTACTCTAAGAGAAGCTTTTTTTTTTTAACAACATGTAAGTACTCTAATAATACTGAAACCATTCATGAGAAATGTGTTTTTTCGTCATAGACTTGGCAAAACTGTTGAAGTCGCAAACTGGCCATGCTTTAGGAAAAAAAAATGTATTTCTAAATAAGTATCATTAAGAGGAAAACCAATCCTGCAAAAATTTAAACAGAGATAATATAACTGTGAAAAAAAAATAGTTTTTAAAGTAAAATATTCTGCATTTTTTGCAGCGCTTGTTTTCCTAAGCAAAGTTTTTTATTTTTTTTTTTAGAATTTTGATTCAAAAGTTTTACTTGATACTAAACAAAAAATAAATAAATAAATGAACAAAAAAAGAAAAACAGGACAACGAGAGTTGTATAACAGTAAGTACCCCAACCCACTGGAACCATTTATGAGAACTGTGCCTCGCCATACCTTTAGCAAGTTATTCCAACTGCGAACGGGTCATGGTGCTCTTGGAAAGTATTTTCAAACGAGGTGTATTACTGAGAGAGATTATAACTGCGAATGTGGACAGCTGGAAACAGTTGAACATGTTCTTAAGGAGTGCCCTCTACATCCTGTGGAGCGTAGCTTCTTAAGTAAAGTTTCCCCGGAACTTGATCTAAGAGTCCTGCTTGATACCAAGAAGGGTCTTGGAGCGGTAGTCAAGTTCTTGAACTCATTACCGCAACTTCTTTGCTGATGGTTTGCTTGATTAGAGCAGCTTGTTAAGGTTTTACTGTGTGTCAATCTCTGTTAT